>PVKE010014098.1:0-35483 GCA_004027555.1 Craseonycteris thonglongyai | reverse complement strand
TTCCCATATATGAGGAAAATGCTAGGTAACAATGAATTAAACGTGTCATTATTTATTGAGACCCTGCAAGTGCTTCAAAAACAGTTTGAAGAGAGATTTCTGCAGTTTACAAATATCGAGCCAATTGTCTCCTTCTGTATCAATCCTTTTACTTGCCAAATAAATGGAATAGAACTAGCCACATGTATTGCAGACCTTGCTCAGAGGAAAGCAGAAGAACTAGAGTTAGAAATTTTGAACCTTAAGAACGATATTTTGCTAAAATTCTTAGTATCAGAGGACTTATGGAACATAGTCGACAAAGAAAGGTGCCCATTTTTTAAAAAAGCAGCATATAAAATCAAATCGTTTTTCGAGTCAACGTATTTATGCAAATCTTTGTTTTCAAACATGAATTTAATAAAATCACGATATAGATCTTGACTTACCGATGAGCATCTTAATAATTGTTTGCTAACAGGGTTGTAGTCATACTCTCCTAATTACGAGGCACTGGCCAATGAAATGCAATGCCAAAGATCACACTGACAGATTGGATTTTTTATGTTTTCTTTTATGTTTTTTTAAATGATTTTATTATACGTGTGTTTTTTATTTACTTTGTATTACGTTTTGTATATGTTTCTTTGTGTGTATATAATTTGTACAATAAATTTATTATTTTTAAATTACTTTTATTATTTTTTATTCTTGTTCAATAATAAATATCCTTAGAAATAGCTGGTGCCCTCCACCCTACCGATATTTTAAAATGTGCCCTAGGGTATAAAAAGGTTGGGGACCCCTGCTCTATATGGTAGTGCTACTCTGTCATATATCTGTATATCTATCTATCATCTATCTATCTATCTATCTATCTATCTATCTATCTATCTATTTATCTATTTATCTACCTATCTATTTATTTATCTAATCTGCCATCTATATATGTTATTATGTGATGATGCACCTGTTAATATATAAACTTTAATATAATTATTTTTTAATTAGATCTAATTCTTTGGTGGTTTTAATTACATGATGTGATAGATAATATATAAATGGGGCAAAGTAAAACATATTGTGTAAGTAAGATGTTAAATCCAATGTATAAATTTTAAAATTATATAAAACAAACAACTATTATAAAAATTAATTGGAATTTTAACTAATGATAACAATATTAATATAGATTAGTCATGTTCTTTCAGCATTGCATACTTTATACATTCATCTAAGATTTTGAAAAACACATGTTTATATGGCAAACTTACAGAAAAAGACAACTAGTAATTCCTCAGTAAGTTTTATCCATTTCATGGTTATTTATCCTGTGACATTTCTCTTTTTCTCTCCCTCCCATTTAAAAAACAGAACTCCAAAATTTAACTTAATCAAATGCTGCCTATTGTAAAGTCTACATCCTCCACTCCCCCTTTTAGTTTATATGCTATTTATTCAACATTTACATATATTTGAAATTTTACAATAAAACTTTGAAAATATTGTCATAACCCAATAGATAGATAAGCTTCTAAAGTATACTCAGGTAAATTGAAGAATGAATGGATAAGGTATCTGGAACATGGAAATGAAATATTTAAATTATTTTAATCACATGGCTAAATTTATTATTAAAATGTAATAAATTCTGGCTATGAGAAACATACCTTTAGTTGATCATCATTTGTATAATTCTTACAATAAAATTTACTTCTATGCATACTTTTCCAAGAGATTTAAATCCTAGTATATATTTTAGTATATATTATTTGATAGTCATTTGACATCATTGACTTGCCATTGTCTTTCTTTTGTAAACTAACATAACTTAATCTATTGTTTGAAAAGAAACTATGCAATTGGAATAAATACTTAGCCATCCAGTGCTTAACTATATGAATAAAATGTTCCTCATAATGCTGTAGATAGTTGAAATTATCTAGCTGTTTGTGGGTTTGATGAAATTATACTCTGAAGATGATAGCATGTATCCTTGTCCTTCCATCAAGAAATTGTAAGTTGGGGGATGCCAGGATAGCTAAACAGGTTGAGTACTTGCTTTGCAACCACAAGGTCGAGGGATCGAATCTCAGCCTTGGCCCATCAAACCTATATGATGAAATGTCACAGAACTGGTAACTGCTGGGATGGCAGTAAAGGTTCTCATTTCCCATATGGAACACCCCCAGTTCGGTTCCCACCCCACATGGCCTCACATCCACCTGTATGGAATGAAACTATGTTGCAACTAAGGATGTACAACTATGGAAACTGGTCTGGACCTTCCTTTCTTCTCTCTCTCTCACCTTCTCTCAAACAATAAAATAAATCTTTTAAAAAATTATAAATTTTATTTTCTCTGTAAATGCAAGAAAAATGTTAAAACATCTCTCCATTTTCAATTATTCTAATGGTAGAAAAAACTCAAAGAAAGCAGAAGGCATATATGAGGGGCGGTCAAGAAATTTGTGGAATGAAGTGTAAAACGAATAAAATAAATTATTTATTATTATTTATTTTCAACAGATTGACCTTAACCCTAGTATACTTTTAAGATCTTCTTTTGAGATATTTCAATAAGTTTATTTATACTCTCAGAAAAAAAAAATGTTTTGTTTTGTTCTGTTTTTGCCCTCAAATTTCAGCTTTAACCTCTTCATTGTCTGTAAATTACTTCCCTCAAAGCTGTATATGTATATATGTGGGAACAAGTAATGATCAGACAGAGCCAGGTCTGGACTGCTGAGAGGATGGTTTCATGTTTGGAAGCCACAGTCATAAAGAGTAGCCAATGCAACATTGCTCTTATGCATAGGTGTGTTGTCCTGAAAAAGCAGCACCCCTTTGGTCCATTTTCCTCTTTTTTCTCCTTCACAGATTCTTTTAAATGTTTTGGCAGACTGGAATAGTATTGTCCAGTTATTGTGACACCCTTATCTGTATAATTGATCAGCAGTATAGCCCGTGTATCACAAAAAAACAGGAACCATGATTTTACCAGCCAATTATGACACCATGAAGTTCTTAGGGAGTGGTGTGCCCTTTTTATGTCAGTCTCAGACTCCTGCTTTGACACAGGCCCAACATGATTATCCCAAGTTTCATCTCCAGTGACAATGTGGTTTAAAACTTCATCATTATCATCTGCAAAGGTCCAAAAACTGTTGTGAGCACTAGACACGCTGTAGTTTTCGATGTGGCATGAGCATTCTTGGTACCCATCTTGCACTGACTTTTGACATCCTTAAATGCTGATGGAGAATATTCAAATTGGTTGTAGGTAATGCTACAACCATTTCTACAAGTTGCTTTTTGTTCAATCTAGCATCTTCGACGGCAAGTTTTCAATATTTTTGACAATGTCTGAGGAAGTGGCCTCAACAAGGTGTCCTGGACAGAGCTTGTCTTCAATCAACTATCTGCTGTACTTGATAGTGCTATGCCACTTGTAAACCATAAATTTCCCAGGGCAAGAATTTCCATAAACTACTAACATCTCTTCCAAAATAAACCTCATATCAATGAGGTATATTCCTTTGTTTTGTGAAGAACTTAATGACAGAGCAAAATCAATTTTATTTATACTTGGGTTATTCTTCATATTTGCCATGCTTCCTTGGCTGACATATAAAAGAACATGGACACAAGCAGGCTGAAATTTGACACATACTAATAATGTCACACTATCAAACCATGTGCACTAGTACTCCCACCTCTCTAATAATCCTGTTCCACAAGTTTCTTGAACAATCCTTGTTGTAAATGAATTTATCTTGTATTATTGCTCAGCAAAAGTTACTGTCCCCTATTTTTTATTTATCACTCTCTGTATCAGTTAGCTCTTGTGATATATCAAAGTACCCCAAACTTAGTGACCTAAAACACTTCAGTTTCTTCAGTGCATGGTTGTGTGGTTGGAATGGGTGGTACTTCTGGTTTGTGATGGCATGGCTGATCTCTACTGGGCTCTCTCAGTTTGGTTGGCATTTGGGTGACCTAGAATGGTCTCACGCATGTCTGCTATTGGTTAATTGTTGAATAATGGACTATTGACAGAAAACTCTTCAGTTTTTCATGTGGCCCCTCATTCTTCCTCAGATAAGTACAGTCTTGTTCATTTAATTGTCTAAGATTTACACAGTAAGAGTGATAAAGTCTAAGTAGGCCAACATTGTTGAGATCTTTGCTCTCATCCCACTGGCCAAAGAAAATCACATGGCTCAATATATATTTATGTGGATGAGACTTCACAAAAGATACAGATATAGATAATGGAGTTAACATGTCTATTTTACTAGCAATCTACCTCACTTTTTTTTCCCCTCTATTTTTTCCTTTTTCCACCTTTCCTCAGAATAAGTTCTTTCTTTCTCATTGTATGGATTATGGTCTTTGAAGTCCCCTTTTCATAATAGAGATTTCTCTCCCATGACCTTAAGCCATCCCATTTTCTTTTACTCTTTCTCTCTTTTCCTAAGGGGGAAAAATCAACTCCATTTTATTTTTCTATCTCCTATATAGCACAAGTTTTCAACTAGAAAAACAGAATTATTTTTCTTTCTATAGATTTGTTCTAATGTTCTAAATAGTGTTGAGAGCAAACTTGAAATGTCCTTCAGGCAGAATGAGGCCTGGGTGATGAAAATTTTGCACCAAGATCTTTAATGCAAGTACTTGGGGATTTGATTTACATTTCTGTTTAATAAGAAACTGGGAGAAGTCAAGGTTAATATTTGAAGATCTATATGCAGTCTTGGTATTTGCATATAAAACATTGAGCATTGATCATTTTTAAAGCCTTACTTAAAACTTTAAAATTTCTTATTCACTGGCTTCAGTAATAAAACTGATTAGAGCTATTTTAAAAATTAGTAGATTCTATACAATGCTAAAGAAACCGATATTATACAATATTCAAATAGTTTTCTGATAAAAATAAGAACCCAAGAACACTGGAGTATCTGATATATAATAAAACAGCTAGTTTCATTTCTCTTAAATTTGAAAAAGGATACCATAAATATATACATTTTCCTATTTATGATAAACTAGTTACCTTAAAGAAGTAAGGTAAGAAAGCCAAAATAATAGATAGTAAATAAGTTGAATTCCCTAAGTTTAAAGGTTATATTTAATTGCAAAGATCAAAGAAAGTTGCACATCCTCATTATTTATACTTAATTCAAAATGTCTTTATATTACTGTTATTTTAATAACTGTGTAGGCAATTTTAGAATGATGATAGCAACAAACCAGTTTTCCCCAGATTTCTCCCATCCATTCCCAGAATGTCCATTTTTGCCAGAAATTATTAATATTTCATGTGACAAAATTTATCTTAAGACTAAGTAAGCATTTGTGTATATGTCCATACCCTGATATATGTGGTATGATTATAAATTTATTAAATATAGTAGTCTATGAAAGTATTAATTTGATTAATTTTAGAATAGTTAAATAAAGATGCTTGAAGACAATAACCATCGACCATGACATTCTTCCTTAACATAAGTGTTAGAAATCAACTCTGAGTAGTCCTTACAATTTTTAGAACTATTACAAAAATAAAACAGCAAGCATTCAGTGAGTACCTATTATTTAATCAAGGTGTATCATCCAAAGTTCTTACAATATTGCCAGTATTTTTTTACAAATGAGGTTGTTGAGAAGAAGTTAACTTGGCCAATATCAGATAGCTGCAAAGTGTTGGAACCAAAACTGAAAGGACTACTGTGCCAAAAGTCTCTTAGATGGAGAATTCAGTTTACCATAGACAAATTTTTTTTAGCAATGATTTTTTGTAAAGTATGTTGTTGTAAATATGCTGGAAGACCAAAACAATATTAAAAAATTATATTGACTGGATGCATGGAAGAAGTAGTTCTTTCCAAAACAGACTAAAATTTAGAAAAGGTAAATTAGTTACTGGTAGGGCAAATAATCAACATTACCAACATAGATGGAAGGTTTAATAAAATGAGATTGTCTTGGACCAACACACTAAAAAACAAACCAGTGTTTCACTGGTTTTGAAGACAAAAATGATGATACCACATTAGATTATATTAGAACTGTATAAGATGATGGACCAAGAGTTAAAATGTGTGAGGTATGATGAAATAGTAAGTCCGCTTAGGAATATAGATTTTGAAGAAAAACATGAGGAGGTCCAAAGAAGAATCAATAGTTGATTATTAGGTTACAAACATAGCATATGAGAAAAGGTTAAAGTTAGGTGTTTTTAGCACAAAAGCATGAAAACATTGGGTAAGTAAGGAAGTGTATAAATCATAGACAACTTTAAGATGTGTTCACAAAATTGAATGATGGCAAAATTATATATTTTCTGAAAAAAAAAAGTTTTAAAAGAAATAAATTAGTGAAGATGCTATTTCATGAGGGTAAAAGGAGGAACTTCTTTACTGTCAACATAAAATGCAAGAAGAATTCCAAAAAAGTCATAAATTTCCACCCTTGGAAAGTGAAGACATTGACAGCTGTTTGTTCTGTTTAGATATTCTGTAGCCTGTAGGCAAGGAAGCTGGAACACACAAGCTCTCAAAGTTTGTTTCACAAAAGCAATGTTAAAGTTTGAATATCAAATATATATCTTGGAGAACCATATATAAATCGGTAACAACTTGTAAAAGACATTCATTCCTATGCATTTGCTATCTATTACTGTGAAATATTTTGAGTTCATGATCATTTCTAAGGCTATCATTTTTTTACAAAGTATTTTCATTTCTTTTTACCAGTCACATAATTGTCCTCTTTCTATTATACCATTTCTGCAAATATATTAAACAACAGATGTGAGCCAGGTAATGAGTCAGTTGCAAAAGTTATAGCATTTAAAAAGACAAGCAGGGGAAGCCAGGATGGCTCAGTGGGTTAAGTGCTCACTTTGCATTGCCGGGGATCAAGGATCGAATCCCGGTCCCGGCCCGTGCGGAACCATGTGCTGAACTGGGAGCTCCCCCAGTTCAGTTATCTCTCTGTCTCTGTATCTCTCTCTCACTCTCTGTCTGTCAAAAAACAATTAAAAATAAATAAATAAATATAAAAAGACAAGCAATTTTCTATTGTCATGGAGCTGACAGTTAATCAGGGAAAGAGGAATTCACAAATGATTAATTGAGCAATTGTTAAACAACAATAGTGACTAAAGAACAAAACATTTACTAAAAATATTTTAATAAAGATGAGAGTGATATATTGGTGGAAAACTTTTTTTTTTTTTTAAATTCACTGATACGAAAGTTCAATGTGGAGAACACTGACCCAGAAAACCTGGGTATGGCATTCCAGGAATGTAATTTTATGAATGTATTTTTTTCCTGTAACACTCAAAGAGTGTTTTTTGGGGTTTTTTTTTTTGGTTTTTTTTTTATTTTGTTTTGTTTTTTGACTCCTTACAATATAGGTTCTCCTCCATACTATCATTTGTTTTCTAAAAATGGCTTTATTTGCAAAATATATTTTGAGAGACTGTATAAAGCAATGACTTTTTAGAGATAGTGAGTTTACTGCCCGCCAAGAGAGAATATTTTAATCATGCATTTTATTATACTATCAAGATTGGCTCCTATATAGAAGTCTAGGAAGTGTGATATCTCTTATTTGTCTTCATATATGATAGATTGGACTGGGTGAAAAATGAAGGGAGAAGTGGTGAATCTATTTAAATTGTTGTCATCTTAAATTTAAAATTGATTGATTATATTTCTTCTTTTTGGTGAGTAGAATTTTAGGCACCATTCCAGACAGTTACCAAGTAGGAGTTGATTAACAACTTTGACTCCTATGGGCAAAAGGAAGAATAATGTGAAACAATTTTGTTTACTTTAAAGATAATAAAGGAAGGCTAACTAAAGATGAGAGATCATTTAATATAGGTTTGTATTTACATTTTTGCACAGCTCAAGTATGGAGGATAAATTAAACAGAGAACCCACTGAAATTAGGAAGCAGACAGACTAACCAGATAGAGGTAGATGGGAATATTTGGATTAGTGTCATAGAGCACAAATGCTCAACTTAGCATGCATCAGAACATTGTGAAAACCCAGAGTTTCCACTCACACGTTTCTCATTAGGTAGGTCTAGGCCAGGACCCTAAAATTTTTATTTCTAATAAATTTTTAGACGCTGCTTCTACTGTTCTGGACACCATACTGGCAATAGAGAATGTCTATAGTAGCCTTTAAGTAAAAACTTAATCAAAACAATGAAAACAAGAACAGTAACAGTAGTGACAGAGGCAAAACAATAACAAAAGAAAAAGCTGAAGACTAGGGATTTATTTCATTTCTTGCTTTGTTTAAAACCCATTTATAGAAAAGTTGTCTCTTCTACAGTTCTGCTGCCTTTAAATGACCATGTCTTAATACAACTGATAATCATGACACTGTAAACTTCATGAGGCCAGGGACTTTACCTGTCTGTTCAGCACTGTATCTGTAACACTGTCCCTGACTGCACAGTCTACTCAATTAACAGTCTGTCTAAGGACCAGTTTCTGGCTCTCAGAAATTTAAACTGAGACACAGAAGATGCCTGTCCACTGTGGACACTGGAGCTATGAAGTAAATATATTACACCGAAATCATGAGGAAAGTGGTAACCACGAGTAACAAGGAAACAAGGTAAAGAAGAGAATAGAATGCAGAAGGTGTAACAGGATCCTTGAGAGCAACTTGTCTGTTTTAGTTGATTTCCTTGAGCCATTGAAATTAGCTCTATTTTACTTTCTCTTCTTGGATTCTTACAAGATTTTCCAATATCTATAGAATAATTTGACTCTTTCTCCTTTTTTTGGAGATAGATTGAGTACATCTTTGCTTGATGTTACCAAAAATCTCACACTAGGATCTATACACTTACTTCTCTGGAATAAGTTGCACATAACAGCTATTTGTAAAGGTCACAGAAGGCAATTTTGTCAGCTGGTACCAAATGTCCTTTGACTTTTCTAAGGAAAATCCTGTGGATGAAATATTATTATTTTAACTGTCGTGTCTGCCAGTGTCAAGGATTAGTTTAGGTAGAATATTCCTTTATAAGACAGTGCTCTTGCTATAGTGGTCATTTTATGCATTTAACTAAAAAAGGAGATTTTAGAAGGCCCACTCTGACTATAACTACCTGCAGCCCTGGATGAGTAGTACCTGGGATTCTGAATGCCTCTTGGCAGGCAGCAGAGCTAGATGGGAAAATATGCTGACAACTCACACTCAGTTGTGTTGTAGAAATGCAGTTGATAGTGTTTGGAAACATCTGGCCCTTTCAACTTAAAATTCTCAACAACAGACAACAACAAAAATCACAAAAAATGAAACCTGTATAACCGCAAATCATACAGCAAGATAGTTTTCAACTTTAAATTCACTTCAAGAAAACTCTGTGGTTTTAAAATGTTGGGTTTTTTTGTGTACTTTTCAAATATTTCTTTTGAAATATTTTTGTTTCAAATATTAATTTCTAACTAAAAGGCTGAATGTCAGACTGATGAATTATGAGTAATATACTCGGTTATTCTTTAGTGGTATATTTCTCATACTGTGACTTAGTAGGAATCTGATAAAAACATGTTCTCCCCTCACCAAAACTCCAAGTGAACAGTCAGCTTAGTAGAAATGTTGTGCATGATTTTCTCTCAAAGGGGGTTCTATGGCTAAAAACTTAGAAATTTAAGCCTTAGAGATACTAATTGGCATGACTCCTGACTTATCTTGGCTAAACTGCCTATATTTTCTATTTTGTTTACTATAAAATCAATGATGTTATTTATATAAGCTATAGGGTAGCAGAAAATATTTTGTTAGCATATCGATGGGATACTTAACTCAAATGAATAGATTAGCTTTTAAAATCAGTTTGGCCTTATGCTGCTTCAGGTAAGATTGACACACAATTTCCAGAGTAAATTGAAGATGCTATCAGCTAGTTACTGTGAGAGCTCATAAGACTATGTAATAGGGCTCTGTCACAAAGGGAAACTACTTTTGAAAAGCAGCTTAATTCAAAGCATCAGTTGAATTCTTGAGGGGCAGAGTATTAAAAATAAAGTTGCCTGCCAGAGGGAAGAATATAATCAGCGATTGAGAGGCAGGCAAGATTGAAAAAAAAGAGAGAGAAAAAATTGAAGTTTTTGCAAAAACCTAAGAATTCTATTATGAAATTACTTTAGAAGTTCAATGGGAAAGTAGGTGGTCAAAATTCTAAGGGAATCAGAGAACTCCGTGAGAAATATTTTTCATAAATAAAAAATAGAGGAATAAATACATTTTTATTTGAATAAACTAGTTTATTTTGTAGAAGATTAAAACTCACTTAAAACAGATTATTTTTGGCATCAAAATGAGTTCTCACATCTGTCATGTTGAAAAAGTATGGTTAGCTATGTATTTACGGTATTCTGTATTTTCACTCTGACAGTCTTTATACACAGTTTAGTAAATACAGATTACCTGTTGGCTTTGTTAGTTCTTTGGTTAGCTAACCACTGTACTCTCTTAGTACAATTAACAAATGCAATAAAAAGACAATAAAACTGTCATACCTTATAATTCCTTTAGGATTTCTAGATTAGGAAATTTCAGTAAATTAAATTATAGTTTATCATGGTGTTTATTTTTTTTTTAATCTATGCTTTGTAATGCTTTTTTATATAACTGACAACATTAATTTACCCTAATCCATACATTTGAAACTATAACACGTTTCAAAAAACATTGATGTGAAAGTTAAAAAGACATAATAGGAACAAAAATTATGCTCAAAATAGTCTGAAAAAGTCTTTCTTAATAGCAAATTCCATTGATATATAGAAAATAAAATTTATTTAAAAAGAGCAACTTCAAATAATATTTTAAAACTTAAAAATCTTGGTTTTCATATAAATATTAAACATGTTAAAGATTAATTGAATTCATTAAAGGGAGAACTAGTAAGATTTTATAAACCATTAAAAGAATTCTAGGAACCACATATGCATAGGAAATAAAAAATTTTGGAATAAATTTGAAAATAAACACAAAGCCTGTCTGTCCACAGGCAGTACTAATTGTATGCCATTGCACACAAGAATCATTTGAATTATTATTAGATTTCTGCATATATAACAGGTAAGCTAGACAGGACACCACAAGTTTTCTGTTTTTAAAGTATTATTTTCTGACAGTGATAATACTAAGAATATTAAAACAAACATGGATAAGAAAACTATTAAGGCTGTTTCATTAATAATTGCTTTAATTTTGGAGATATACATATATATATGTGTGTGTATATATATATATATATATATATATATACACACACATATATATATATTTTTTTCTGTCAAATATTCTTAGGGAAAAGTGTCGTTTTGCAGAAGTGGGAACTAAGGCTCAAGAAGATAACCTTCCTGAAGTCCCACAGCTAACAATCCTACCAGAGGGTTTAGACTTATTATTTTGCTCCAAGTATAAAATTGTGTTTGCTGTATCAAAATTGGTAAAGTCAAAGGACAGCAATAATTATTGATACTTTATTTATCATTATTAAACACCAAAATTGGCTTCAATCATCAACTAACATTGTAACTGTTTAAATTTATATTTTATGTTAAACCTGTAAGCTGAAATAAAGTTAAAAAAATATTACTTTTTACTGATAAGCTAACTGAAGCTAAATTTAAGGAAAGCAAAAAGGAGACCTGATTTTGGAAGCTTATATTTAATTTATACGTCTATTTATTTATTAAAGAAAATTTTGAAATTTTTTTTTTTTCACTTGAAATTATTAGTCATTTCTAATTACGTTAAAGATAAGAGTTGGGGAAGCTGGGATGTCTCAGCGGGTTAAGCTGTTGCTTTGCAGCCCTGGGGACCAAGGATCGAATTCCAGCCCCAGCCTATGTGGAACCATATGCTGAACTGGGGTGTACTTCCCTTGCGGGAGGCCCCATTTTGGTTCTTACCCCCTCCCACCCCCGATTTGGTCCCTGGCTCAAAGGGGCGTGTCTCCCATGTGGGAGACTTCAGGCCCGGTTATGGCCCTGGGTGCCCCCCCTCTCCAACCTGTGCAGAACAAAACCATGTCAAAAATTGATGACGTACAACTATGGAGACTGCTTTGGGCCCTCCTCCTTCTCTCTTTCTTGCTCTGTCTCTGTCTCTCTTGTCTGTCAAAAACAATAAAAATAAATCTTAAAAAAATAAGAGTTTTATTCTTCCATTTTTAGGATGCTAAATTAGAAGAATTGTCTCATTTTATAGTGGTTTTGTCATTATAGCATTGATTTTTCAACCATAATTTATTAAAATGTATTAAAATATTTTAGTTCAGTTCTGAAATATAACTATAATTTAAGAAACCCATCTGGAATACATCTCTGTTAATATTTGTGACTATTATTTCTTTCCTGCTTCATAATTTGACAACTACACTTTTTGAAAAGTGGATAAAAGTATATTTTTATAACTTCCCCTAACAGTGCAACACTTTACATTTGAAAAGGAAATTACTAAAGAAATGTTCTTTAAACAATCCAGTAGTTGTCTTTTTAAACCAAATACCAGAAGCAAAGAAAACCAGTAAAATCTTGGTACCCGTCCCTAGAAATTAAAATAATATGAAAAATGTGTTGGTTTGAAAAATCAAGGCTTGTATTTTTTATGTACATTATTTCCTGAATTATTACTCATGGTGGAATAGGGCACCTTTTATGATGTATTAGTTAGGAATCTCCAGAGAAATAGAACCAATATAATGTATATATAGAAAGAGAAAGAGTCTTATTATAAGGAATTGGCTCACAAAATTATGTTGGCTCAGAAATCACAAGATCTACCGTTAGTAAGCTGGAAATCCAGGAGAGCCATGGTGTAGTTTCAGTCCAAACTTTAGCAGGCTGGGGCCCCAAGAAAAGCCAATCTTTTAGTTCCAGACTGAAGGCAGGAAAAGACAATGTCTCAGCTCATTTAGCCAGACAGGTGGAGTTCCTTTTTGCTCTGCCATTTTTATTCTATTCTAGTCTTCAGTTAATTGAATGAGAGCCCATCCACATTAAGGAGGGCAATCAGCTTTACATAGTTTCCAGATTGAGATATTAATCTCATGGATAATATCCACATAGACACTCCTAAAATATTGTCTGACCCAATGTTTGAGTACTCCATGGCCTAGTCAATTTGACATATAAAATTAACCACCACTACTAATATATACAAATATTTGCTTTTTTTTTTAATAGTAAAGCCTTATAGGCATCAGATAGAACTTTATTTTTCCAGATTTTTTGAGATATAATTGAGATATAACATTGTATTTGTTTAAAGTGTACAACCTCTCTCTCTCTCTCTCTCTCTCTCTGTCAAAAACAATAAAAATAAATCTTTAAAAAAAAAAAAGGGGGGGAAGCCGAATGGCTCAGTCAGTTAAACCCTCACTTTGCGGCCCCGGGGACCAAGAATCGAATCCCAGCCCTGGCCCGTGCCGACCCATATGCTGAACTGGGAAGTGCCCCCAGTTCGATTCTCACCAGGGTGAGACCCTGGCCCAGTTCCTGCCCTGTGCAGCCCTGTACCCACCTGTGGAATGAAACTATGTGGAAAAATTGACGATGTGCAACTATGGAGACTGTTCTGGGCCCTCTCCCTTCTCCCTGTCTCTGTATCTATCTATCTCTCTCTCTCTCTCTCTCTCTGTCAAAAACAATAAAAATAAATCTTTAAAGTGTACAACATGATTTAATACATGTATTAACATATAAAGGGTGTCCCAAAATTCACACAAGAAGTAATTTTGATAGAAAACACAGGTTTATAATTAAAAAAAGGAAAATTTTCATTGCTCAACAATGAAAACGCATTGTTCTTTCATGTAGCACTCCATTTTTACTAACCCTGAACTGTCAGCTGTCATGCTGTCGTTTTTTGTTGTTGGCAACACTTTACCACACAAATGACGCAAAATTCAAATGTTGCGTGAATTTTGGGACACCCTTTATTACACAATAATTACCACAGTCTCATTAACATTCATCACCTCTCATGATTATAATTTTTTCTTTTGGTGAGAACTTTTAATTTTACTTCCTTAGCAACTTTCAAATATACAATATTATTAACTACAGTCATCAGACTGTATATTATAGCTTCAGAACTTATCTGTCTTATAACTGCAAACTTCTACTTTTCACCACATTCATTTATTTCCCCACCCCTGACCTCTGAAAACTGTTAACGGTAATCTGTTCTGTTTCTATGAGTCTGGCTTTTTTTGATTCCACATATAAGTGAGATTGACTTTTTTTTAGTTTGTTTTGTTTTATTGTGCTTTTGAGATTGTTTTTAATGAATTTTTTTTAAAGATTTATTTTATTATTTGAGAGAAGGTGAGAGAGAGAGAGAGAAAGACAGAGAGAGAAGGGGGGAGGGCCCAGAGCAGTCTCCATAGCTGTACATCATGAGTTGTGACAGTTTCATTCCACACAGGTGGATGTGGGGCTGCGTGGGGTGGGAACTCAAATGAGGGCCTCCTATGTGGGAGGCTAGAACCTTCACCACCAAGTCATGGTGGTTACCAGTTGTGCCACGGTTCAGCATATGTGTTTCCACTGGCTGGGGTCAGGATTCGATCCCCAGACCTCAAGGTTGCAAAGCAAGTGCTCAACCTGCTGAGCTATCCTAGCATCTCTTTAATGATATTTCAAATGGCTATATTTATCTCAAGGCTTTACCCCACCATATACAGAAATTATTTACTACAAATCACATTTACTTTTACCAATTATTAAATTACAAGTGTTACCATACTGAGGAGGCGATGAAGTTCAGTTCTTTCTGCCAACACAGTAAATTACAGACCAGTGAAACAAAGGAAAGCAAAGTAGTTTTATTGAAAAGTGTTTCAACAGAGAAACAGGCCAAGCCTAAAGAGGCAAAAGGCCCTGATGGCTTTGGGGTTGGGGCTGTATTCCTGGCCCTGATTTAGCCCTATAAGTGTGAAATATAGACTTAGGTCATTTGATTGACATGTATACATCATATGACTGTATTTTTTTTTTATGCATGCCATTATCCAGAATGTGTACAGAAAAATTCAATGGGGAATCAAAACCACAACACTAATTTATTATAATAATATTATAATGTGGCTAAGGTTAAGCTAAGGGCAAGATTTAACGTTCTGTGCAGGTGTAAAAAACCAGGTAATTCTGGATGGGGTCTTATGACCCTTTCTCTTCCAGAGATTTTAATGTAAATTCATCTCTGAGGACCGAGTCTAGGTGGTCCATGGGGAGTTGATGTACACGGTGACCTTCTGCCCCTCTTATTGTTCATGACTAAACTTCCTACTTAACACAAGTATTACAAAAGCTAATATTAGGAAAATATTTTAGATAACAAGTTAAATGTAATGCTTAATTAAACAAGAATCTAAATTTTCTCCTGTAACTTGTGCATACAGAAAAAAAAGTTTATTTCTTTAAACAGGTTTCATATAGAAAAACTATGTTACTGAGTTTAACAACCTTGGATACATGTGCAAATAAGAAGCTAATTATTTCAGAAGTGCATTGTGTACATTTTGAATGAAGTGATAATATATTATTGCTGGGAATAAAGCTTGGAGTTTACCTCATACTCTTCCCCCCAGAATAATTCATAGTTGGGGACAATGAGAAATAGAGGAATGTAGATCTCATCAGTTAACCATTAGGCTAAAGAGAGATAAGCTACTGCCATAGTAAAGTCATTCTTCAGAGGAATAGGTAGAAAATAAAAATATTTTTTTTTCCTTGTGCAACTTAACATCTTTTTAAAGATTTTATTTTTTATGTTTTTGACAGAGAGACAGAGACTGGGAGAGATAGAGAAAAGAGGGAGGGCCCAGAGCATTCCCCATAGTTGCACATTATTAGTCTTCTACATAGTTTCATTCCACAGGTGGGTTTGGGGCTGCACAGGGCAGGAACAGGCTGGGGACCTCCCGCATGGGAGGCTCACCCCAGTGAGAATCAAACTGGGAGCACATCTCAGTTCAGCATATGAGCCTGCACAGCTGGGGCAGGGATTCGATCCTTGGACCTTGGAGTTGCAAGATGAGTGCTTAACCCGCTGAGCCATCCTGGCATCCCAACTTTTAATATCTTCACTGACACAAATTGTAGAATTTAATTCATTGTTGTAATTTATAAAAACTTATGACAGGCTATTTTTGAATAATATCTCAAATATTAACTAATGTTTAAAATAATTGTGTCCCTTACTAGTGTCTTAATGACTAGCACTCATAATATTAATGAACACTCTTTAATATTTTTAAATTGGAAATAATGATGAGTGTTGAAATATTTATAATATGAAGTAGATAGTATTGATTTTAAGTTATTTTTCAAATAAATGATAGTAATTTAATTAATTTTATAAAATAGTTATAGGATAGTATAGATTGCTTATCTTCTACCTGAATGGCAAAAAATTAGGCAAATACATCTAACTAAGATAACATTATAGGTGCAGCCAGGATGGATCAGTGGGTTAGGCACGCACTTTGCAACCCCAGGACCAAGGATCAAATCCCAGTCCCAACCAGTGAGGACCCATAAGCTGAACTGGGGTGTGCATACTCTGTGGGAGGCCTCCAGTTCACTTTTCACCCCTCATCCCCTAGCTGGGCCCCTGGCTCGAGGAGGTGTGCCTCCCATGCTGGAGGCCCCCGGCCCAGTTCCCAGCCTCCATGGTTCCCGCCCACCTATGCGGAACAAAACTATGTTGAAAACTGATGATGTACAGCTATGGAGACTACTCTGGGCCCTCCCCACTCAATCTCTGTCTCTCTCTGTCTCTGTCAAAAACAAATGAATCCTTAAAATTATATAACATTAGGGGAAGCCAGGATGGCTCAGTGGGTTAAGCGCTCATGTTGCAGCCCCGGGGACTGAGGATCGAATCCCGGCCCTGGCCTGTGAGGACCCATATGCTGAACTTGGAAGTTCCCCCAGTTCAATTCTCACCAGGGTGAGACCCCGGCCCAGTTCCTGCCCTGTGCAACCCCGCACTCACCTGTGGAATGAAACTATGTGGAAAAATCAATGATGTGCAACTATGGAGACTGTTCTGGGCCCTCCCCCTTCTCTCTGCCTCTGTCTATGTATCTCTCTTTCTCTTTCAAAAACTATATATATAACATTAAAAATACAATGATTATATAGATTAAGTTATAAAAAGGAAATTAACTTTCAAATAAAATATATTGATGTACAACTCTATTGATCATACATTTCTTCAGCAATCTTTAAACTCTGTAAACTAATTCACAAAAGAAATCTAGCTTGACATTCTCAAGTGGTGTTCTATGCCATTATTTTGTGTGCACTGCTTGTACTTACACATGCCTCTACTGAACATACTCTATAAAACAAAATGTAGAGTCATTAAAATTTAAAATTTTTTTTTCTATCTCATCAATATCTAGGTCTTTTTCTAAACACAGTTTTCTCATAAAGTATGAGATTCATGACAGCAGGACTAATTGCCTGTTTTATTCATTGATATATCATAGCTCTAAAAACTATGCCTGGCATCTATATAGTAAGGCACCCTGCAAATAACTGTTCAATGAATGGTAATAACAACAATAATAAACAATTGACATCGGTAATATAAATTGAATGAGAATATTTATGCAAAGTCCTTGGCAAAATAAAAAGCTTATTTTCCCACAGATACAACAAATCACTATAACAGTTAATTCAGAAAGAAGAGGGGATATACAAGGAGGATGAACAGAGGAAAAACAATTTTTTATTTTCTCTTTTTAGTTTCTGTGTCCTTTTAAAAAAATTAAAAAAACAAACAAACAAGTACATCTTGCCTATATTCCTGTTATGCCAGGAAGAGAACAGAATAGTGCAGTTAAAGCTGTCTCTGACATTTATTAAGAAATTCCATTGCAGAAACTCACAGGCAGCAGAACAAACGTAATAAAGTCTGCAGCTAAAAAAAAAAGATGTCAGAGAAAATACAGCAACATGGTATAAACCATCTTGGGGTGGGATTTCCTTGCCAAGGTTTTTGTGCTTTGGTTTTTGTATGACCAGTTTATAACGAGTGATCCATGATACCAAACATGGATGTAAAACAAGGAAAAGTGAATAGGATTTGCTTGAGTATAGTAGGAGAAGATAGTATAATCAGGAAAAAAAAGAAAGGCATCAAAAGGGTGTAAAAAGATCTAATTTTCTCATGTATAACATGAATAAGACCTAGAATGTCACTATACTGAGTTGATTCTTTCACTGATTTTCATTGGTACATGAGCAAATCACAATCACACTGCATCTCACCTTCTTCAGTCCCATTTTATACATGTGAAACATATTGGTCTTTAGTGGCAGAAAGGAGCAGGTAATTAGCAGAGGGTATAGAAATAGATCAAATATAGATAATAAAACAGATACTTTTGTCTCTTTGGTGGGAAAAAAAATGCTAAGACTTCCACCATATACTTTGTTCTTTCAAACTCATTTAAGAAGAAAGAAAAATTAACATACTTATCCCCAAACTTTTTGGTGCAGAAAATGAGTTAGCATCAGGTAGATTTATTTCTGTACCTTACGTCAGAGCAAAACATACAAACATATATATATATATATATATATATATATATATATATATGCTCACATATATGTATATATGTATGTATGTATGCATATTACTTTCACTGTTTAAATGAATTTCTGGTTTACAATAAATGATGATAGGAAAAGTGATATTTAACAGAATTGGAAGTTGCATCTATTCTCTGGGAAGAATGTTTCTTCTACTTACATTTAAATTGTTTCTGGTTAATTGAATTGTTTTTATGAGAAATCCAAGTTTTTAAAGTGTTATTACTTGTCATAGGGTCAATGTTCTGAAATTATACATTAAGAAGGATGTATAAAGTACTTTCCTTTTTTTTTTAACCTTAAATGGCAAGATAATTGTTCTTACATTACTGTACTAGGAAAACATTGACATACTAAATTTTATAAACTGCATTTTTTTAAAAAGACTCCATAATTTTTTTAAATGTATTCAAATACATCTATATATCCAGAATGATCAGTAAAATTGGCTTCACTCTATATAGATTTTGAAAGCTTTATTAATATACACATATGAGGTGATAAAAAAAGTGAATGTTTAAATTTAAAAAATTACTGTAATAATATTTTTAAAATGTATTTTATTGTTTGAGATGAGGTGAGACTGAGAGAGAGACAGAGAGAGAGAGAGAGGCAAAGGGCCCAGAGCAGTCTTCATAGTTGTACATTATTAGTTGTGACATAATTTCATTACACACAGGTAGATGTGGGCCACACTGGGCAGGAACCAAACTGGGGGCCTCCCACATGGGAGGCGAGAAACGTTCATCACATCCCAGTGGTTATTAGTTGCACCACAGTTCAGCACATGGGTTTGCACAGGCTGGGAATGGGATTCCACCCCCACCCCGCCCCAGCTCGTGGTTGCACAGCAATTGTTAAACCAGCTGAGCTACCCTGGCATTCCCAATATATATATTTTTTAATCTAAACGTTCACCGTATTTTTTGATCACACCTTGTATATATACTCAAGGCCTAGAGAAGAATGGTTGCTGTCTTATGTCAAGCAATTTGATCTCAGCTTTTCTATGTGGAATCATCTTTCCTTTTCTAGTTGAGTGTGGCATTGGTGGTATAGTGATGAGCATAGCTGCCTTCCATTTCTAGTTGATTAGACAACCTTATAATATTAATTATAAAATAAAATAAAATGTTCACACGTATTTTCACATAGAAATTTAATCATTATTTTAATCATAAAATGTGAAAAATCACTTCATGCATACACTATACATGAGTCCAGGTTAAGGTTGTGCTATTTAAGAAGCTTCATTATATTTATTTCTTAATTTCTGTTAAAATGTGATTATGAGGATAAATTCTTAACACATTATTTGTCCAGAGTAGCATACTTAAATACTCCTGAGTAAAATAACTGGGAGCTCCCCTGGTTCAGTTCTCTCTCTCTCTCTCTCTCTCTCTCTCTCTCTCTCTCTCTCTCTTTCTCTCTCTCTCTCTCTTTCTCTCTCTGTCAAAAATAAATAAATAAAAATATATTTAAAAATATATATATATATAAAAAGAAAGGTAGAGGAAGTAGTAGAGTATAATCGTGATAAGCATTTGATTTAAATGATAGAAGTGTGGGAATTCATAGTACTGTTCTCTCAACTCTTACATATTTTTGAATTCTTGCATGATACAAATATAAAAAGCTTGACCTAACAGACATGATAGTTCTTCAAAGATGCATTACCAAGATATGTTCTATTTAATTTACTGATTAGAATTGTTTAGGGGAGAAAAAAATATTTTCCTTCTTCTCTTCTGGATTGTCTGAAGCTCTGTAACAAAGACAGATTAACAAGAGAAAAGCATATTAATGTATTTAATGTAAGTTCTATATGACATAGAAGCCTTCATAACGTAAGGAAGGCCTGCAGAAGTTGGTTAAACCTGAGTGTTTTAATGCTAGGTTTGACAAAATGTAGTAAGTCATCGGAAAAATGTGGTAGGAAAAAGGGTATGAGCTAAGTGTAATAAACAGGAAACAGCAAGGCCTGTTCATTTGGATTCTTCTCAGCATCCCTTCATCTTCAGAGGAAAAGATGATCATTTCCTGCAGCATAGTTAGGGTACATGAGGGTCTTACAACCTGCTTCAGGGAAGAAGGAGGCAGGGCTCAGAAGATCCTTTCAAGACCTGCCATTTTCCAGATTCCTTCAGCTTAAAATGGCCAATATACCAACTTGCCACAATTTGAAGTAGCGTATTCTAACCCTGCCAATTGATGTTTGTCTATCTACCTTTAAACTTATGGAGATATAAGAAGTATTTATAGAAAATGTTTAGACTTTTTACAAAAATTAATGTCAAAATCTGTTCGATTTATATTTTCAATATTGAATAAGTGGCAGAACTTATTTCATATGTGTTCAACAGACATGTATTGATTACTTACTGAGGCCAAATCTTAAGCTAAACTTTTGTAGTACAAAGATAAAGACAGCATAGTACCAACTTTGAGGAAGCTAACTTGTAATAGTGAAGATGAGTGCTATAGGGAAGTTATGTGGAAACATAATGGAAAGAAGAAAAAGACTAGCTCTGCTTTTGGGGGGAAAGGATGACAGTTACTTAGGAAGAGGCAGAAGTCATTTTTTGGCATGCAGAATAATGTGTGCAAGTTCATACGTGGGTGGAAAAATATACGTGTTTGTCAGAGTCAGAGCTATGGTAAGTATCAAAGTGCAGATTCTTTGAGACACCCTTCATATACAATATAAAGACATGCGACAAATCAATAATAGTCATCTAGTATAAAACATAATGTGTATAGGTATATATGTAATATTGGTAGCATTAGGATTTTTAATGTTCAACATTCTGCAAGTGAATCAAATCTTATTTCATGTGAATCTCACATAAATTATTCCTATAAAACAACAGGTCTTAACTGGGGGTGATTTTCTGCATAGGGAATAGTTGGCAATGTCTGGAGACACTTTAGATTATTATAACTCGGAGCTTGCCACTAGCGTCTGATAGGTAGAGACCAGGAATGCTGCTAAACTTCCTACAATTGAAAAATGTATCTAGTATATAATGTTAGTTATTAGTGTCACGCTTGAGAAACTCTTCTCTGAGATTACTATTGGTCCAGTTTTATAAACAGTCCAAGAAAAACAATGCTCTGAGTTCTCTGGCATTCATTTACATATGCAAATGTTTTAGTATGAATCAGTTATATTATAAATTATAAAACATGTATACCTGTGAAGCTATTCATCAGTTAAATATCTGAACCTTCCCTATTCTGTCATCTATCTGTGTGCTCTTTTCCTAACTCATCCTCTTTAATTTTTACAAGAGGTAATTATTATTATGAATTTCATGTTTCATTCGTGTTCTTTAAAAAATTAACCTTTGATAATAGTTCATTTATGCTTTGTATTATATTTTATAAAAGGGGTATCATAATCTATGGGTTCTTCTGTTATGTGTTTTTTATTGCACTTAATATTACGCTTTTAATAATCTTTAACGTTGTAGCCATATCCCATTCATTTTCACTGCCACGTGTTCCCAAATGGTGAGTATGTGCTAAATTTATATACCGTAACTGTCCTTCATTTGAAAAAAAATTGGGCTATTTTAAATATTGTTTGGTATTATAAAAATGATGTTATATACATTGTATGTCTCCTGATGAATATGTAAAAGTTTCTTTTTTTTTAATTATTTATTTTTGACAGAGAGGGAGAGAGAGAGATACAGAAATTGAGAGAGAACTGAACTAGGGGAGCTCCCAGTTCAGCACGGGCCGGGGCCGGGATTCGATCCTCGGTCCCCGGCGCTGCAAAGTGAGCGCCTAACCCACTGAGCCATCCCGGCTTCCCCGTAAAAGTTTCTTTAGGATATATACTTGGAAGTGAAATTGTTGGGTCATAGAGTATATGAATGTTTAGGTAATTCCACACTTTTACAAAGGTTATACCAATTTATAGTCCTATCAAAGGAGTATATGGGTGTCCCTTTTGATTCACAAGTTCATCAACACTTAGTATTATCTGACTTTTTAACTTTTTCCAATTTGATGGGTCTAAACTGATATCTCATTGAGGCCTAATTCGATTATAATTTAATTACTAATGAGGTTGCAAACTTTTCATGTGTGTATTGACATTAACATTTTCTCTTTGTGAAAGCATAAGCATTTTTTAAATTGTGTTAAGAATATATATATACATATATATATATGATCTATTTTATTGTTTTTACCAGAGAGAGACAGAGAGAGAAGGGGGAGGGCCCAGAGCATTCTCCATAGTTGTACATCATCAGTTTCATTCCATACAGGTGGGAACCAGGTCATGCAGGGCAGGAACTGGGCTGGGAGCCTCCCACATAGTGGCACACCCCAGGTGGGAGCCAAACTGGGGCCTCCCACATGGGAAGCACATGCCAGTTTATCATATGGTTCCACACAGGTCAGAGTCAGGACTCAAACGTGGTACCCTGGTGTTATAAGACAAGCATTCAACCTGCTGAGCCATCCTGGCAACCCCAAGTAAGCATTTTTTTACAACTAGTTTTTTCTATTGAAACGCTGGCATTTATCTTGTAGAGTTGTAGATATTTGTATATATTTTAGAGTTCTGTGCAATGTCAAAGATTAATGATCCCAAGAAATGATTGGAGGTTCTGCTAGTCAACTCATCAGAACTACTTAATAAAAGAAATAAGTCACTGATAGGTAGGTGATAGAATGGCAGAAGAAATCCCATTTTGAGATATATTATTTTTTCTATTTTAAATACTTTTCCTATGGTCTGTCACAATGTAATAATAGACAGTGAGATACTGAAACTGGTGGCTATTCTATAATATAAAACACATGCAAACAAATTCCATAAAAGGCCATACATTTCCTTAATAAATGAATGAAATGTCAGACGGTAATGTCTTGTTCACACTTAAAATGTATTACTATGTTTACCCTTTGAAAAAGCTATGTCACAACTTTTAAATAGTCAACAAAAAGTGAAGAAAAAAGAGCAAAAACTCTCCTATTTGGATAAATATAAATGCTGAAATGGAGCATTGCCTGCTTCTCTATGTGTATTCATCCCACTTATATTATTGCATACCACACATATTTATAGGAATTCAGAAATAAGGCTATGGAAATTGAATAAAATAATCATTTTAAGATAATAACAATTTGATCTGCCCTTCAAAGCAAGGAATTCAGAGCAACACAAAGTATCATCTGTCCTATGCAGTTGTAAATGTAGGTGTTACCACGTCATATGATAGGTGACCTTCATATTTCATAACCACATGTGTTTAATATTGAAGGAGCATTAGATAAATGAAGACAGTTGATTTTCTTGGCTCTAGGTGTTTCTTTAACATACTTTCTGTGGATTGACTTGTGTAACCTTAAGCAATGTAAATAAAACTATGGTCTTTGCTTTGTAAAAAATAATGGACTAGAGTAGATTTACTGTAGAATAGGGTAGGGTGTTCTGACTTGCCAATGTTAATAGTGTCGATGATTGAGCTTGTTTGCATGATTAATTTTTTGCAAACTAAAAACTCCTTGATATTGAAAATGAGAACTTCTAAGTATGATTAACATTTCATTGCTTAGGTAAAATTGGTAAGGCAAGAAAGGCAGGGAAGAAAACAGAGAGGGAGAGAAAATTGAATTTAGCTTCACAAAGACTGTATTGTAGGAAAATGACAAAACCTTTATGTCGCTGAAACTAAAGAGAAAATTTAGAACATGTAAAGCATTTGTCTGGAATCTTAGCAGAGGATGAAATAAAGTGAATAAATTCATTTCTAAATACTGTTTTATCTTTAATTACCATATTTATGGAAATACTTTATAGATATAGAATTAAATAACGGTGAGTTATACATTAGATGTACATAGAGAGACAATAATGATTCCATAAAAATTGATAAAATAGTTAAGTTCAGAACTCCTACTAGTTTTTAACAGTAAGGGTGGGATAAAAAGAAAACATAAAAATGTTTAAAATAAGTCATTAAAGAAACAGACTGTATATCCAGAAAAATGAATAATGACAAATTTCAAAAATAAGAAAAAAACTACTGGATTTGATTATCAGACTAATAAGCAGTGGAATCAATATTTTATCTCAGGCTCATCTGATAGGCTATTCCCTTGACACTTTGCTGTATTATTTAGAGTGCTTGAATATTTAGAGATGAGAATAGTACTGGTTTATTGAGGAATTAAATGAGATAAAATATTTGCAAATTAAAGGATAAGTGGGTATAAATATGACTCAAAAATTGAGTCTTTATTATATAGTCAAATATAAATTTCAATATCAGTAATTTCTAAAAAGGTGTCCCATGCAAGATTTGAATTTTGCGTCATTGGTGCGGTAAAGTGTTGCCAATGAAAAAAAAAGACAGCGTGACAGCTGACAGTTTAGGATTATTAAAAATGGAGCGCTACATGAAAGAACAAGGCATTTTCATTGTTGAGCAATGAAAATTTACAATTTTTAATTATAAACCTATGTTTCTTATCAAAATTACTTCTTGCGTAAATTTTGGGACACCCTTTATTATTATTAAATAGGAAATATATACAGTTTAAAATGAGATGCTAGTTTTGTTTTGTTCTATTTTCATACCTACAAAGCCCCAGAAATCAGCCGGTTTCTAGTTTTCTTTGTCTTGGGGGCATATGTGGTGTCAGGTTGAAACATGTTACCAGACTATGAATCATCCACCTCTTGGCTTTTGTTTTCCGAAATCTAAAACATTGAGTGTTTATGTTTAGATGGGGAGAAATAGGGGTTGAATTTATGGGTGAGAAGTGTCCTTAGCTTAGAAGGGGCCAGGGAGTTGGGACATCCAGGGAGTAGTAGGAGGTAGTTAGACTTAGGGTAATGCTGTGTGGTATACTTAGGAAGAATATACTTAGTGCTTTCTCTAAGGATCCTAGTATTCTCAGCCTCAGTAAGGATCTTGATGCCCAAGTTTTGGGAAACACCAAAGGGAAGACAATTTATTTAGGGACTGTGCAGCTTGGAACCTCAATTATTTTACAAGTGATGAATGTGGATCAAAGAGTATAGAATCTGTCCATCAAATATTCTGTCTGGATGCAAACAACCATAAGGCTCTTCTCAAGACTCTAGAAAGATAAAAGAAGTCTCAATAATGCATTAAAATAAAATTCCTCCTTCCTGTTTAGTGAAGTCTCAGAGTCATATCTAATTTACTTAGATAAATGAGACACTTTGGTACCTATCTAGAGTACTGTGATACTCATGATGTCTATATAAAACATAAATTCTGGGAGAAGGAGCAAATTACAGCCCTATATATGCTGACCTGCCTCTAGCAAGCAATAAAAAACTTGAAGTAGGGCTCTAAAGGGGAGCAAACGAAGTAATTAAGGATTTTTAATTACCTGCAGAATTACAGCATCAATGTGGGTGTGAGAAGTGATCGGGTTCATCCCAGTTCTGTTTCTCTAAAAGCTCTTAAATATAGGTATGAAAATGAAGAAAAGAAAACCTTGGGGATAGACCCAGTGCATTAAGAGAGGAGTAGAGAAAGATTAATTTAGGAACAAAAACAAGAAATAAAGGAAACGAAAGCTCTGGTTTGTGAGCCCACCTTAGACTCTCTGGAGCCAGCTATGGAAGAAGATATTCTATTGAGGGTAGCAAAGTTCACACGTCTGGATCTGGCAACCTCATCCCAGATTGGGAAATGCTACTGATTCCCCATTCTTGTGTATTTTATTTTTTGTTGAAAGATTGATGATTACTCTAGCATCAGAGTGGGTGACTTTTTTCATAAGTCTGCCTTCGTAAGCCTGTTGGAGTCTGGCAGCTTGCCTCACCTGGCAGCTAAAAGGCAGGATCTACCCCTCTGAAACCCTGTGGGTGGAAGAAAATTGGCCTTGGCCTGTGTTTGCATTAAATAAACCTACTAACCACCACCTCTAGCAGCAACCAAGAGGTTTTGGCAAGCAGCCAATTTTCTAAGGTTGAACATAAATCTTTAAATATTATTTGATAAGAATATAATAATACTATACATTCTTTGTTTAAGGGGGCAGAGTGTTTATAGCAAAGTGTGTCTGACCACAGCAGACCAGTGAAACCAAACTACCATGTATTACCTCTCTTATTTAGGCTTTGAAAATGGCAGAATCAGTGATTCCATTGTGAAGAGAAAGCATACCCAATCGAGAAAATTGGAGTTGATAGTATTTTTGCATGAAGTCTGGACTTTCTGCTAGAATTTTACCATGATTTTGCAAGTAAGAAAAACAAGGGAAGGTTATAGATTAATGATTCTGCTGCTGTCACCACGATGAAGTCTCAGAATGTTAGACCTTATGTGTGATGCCTGTGGGTGTATAATGTACAGTTCCATAGACTGTGATCCCTGACTCTGCCTAAATGTAACTAATAATAACCTAGAATATGATTCATTAAAGTTTACAAAAAGCATAAGTATACATTATTCATGAATAAAATAACAATAAGTTTATAAATATAGGAATTTATTATTAATAAAATTGTATTAATATACATAATTTATTAATAAATGAAATATAACATTTAGTAGAACATAGTTAAGACTCTAATTCAGTATTCCAGAAGAAAAGTTTTCTTCAGTTCACATTTGGTAGCTTTTTAAAACTCTGAAGGATCTTCAAAAAGGCAGGTAGTTGAAATTTTAGTAAAGACAATATATTAGTTCTTTCCCAGCCTTGCTTTGAGTTACTTATGTATTTTCAATTGCTGCCATTCTTGTTTCACAATCAGACATTATGTTTGCTTAATTTAATTTTCAGTTTAATTTGTTTAAACAATAACAATAGAATTTTAACCTAAGATTGGTAATATTTACTTTAACTAGTTTGCTTTGCATTTTGAACACAAATTTGCCATGTTTTTATTGCTTAGGAGATATATACACATATAACTCTAACGTGCATATTATTTATCACCAATTCATTCTTCATTGGAATGTGATACTTGGTAGGGTAATGAACATGATCTCTTTTCCAGCCTCTTGAAAAGTCTAAGAGACACTTATAAAACGTCATTTCAATGTACATAATGGGATATTGATACAGATTTAATGTTGGCCCTAAAGTGAAATCTAAATGAGCAAATGGAGAAAAAAGAATTGTGAGTAAAACTATCACCTAAGAAATGTTGCCTATTTGTCTTGGTCTCTCTCCTTGCCAGTTCTCACTCCCCTGCTGCTAAGAAAGTAGAGCGTGTCCTTTTGAAAGGCACCGTCCCCTTGCCTACCTCACACTCCCACTAGCCCAACAGTTGCCCTGCACCCACTGTATTCCCTTCTGCCACACACACATACACACACGCATGCTCGTGCATACAAGCACAAACAACAAGGTACTTATACTCCTATTTCATTAATCACACAGTATTCAACTAGCTAAATTATCAAATCATCCAGTAATCCTACAGTTTTTCTGTTGACAGATCCTTATAAATCCTGGTGCTTTAGTGGAGCATTATAAAATACGGATATACCTAATTTGATCAGCTAAAAATGAATTTTTTTCTAAAAAGAATGATAAAATATAAGCATGAAGTTCTGACTCATCCAGTATCCAAAGCTGACACATTATAAAACTGATCACCATAGAAAAGTATAAACATCCTAGACTAATTCACAGTAAAGGGAAGAGAGCCCTGTCACATATAATTATTAGCTAGAAGTTTGCACAGTATTTGCCTCGGTATGACTGTTACTAGTCCCTGTATTTATTTTCTCCACTATGATCTCTCTTTCTGCCATGTTTTCTTATTTCTCTTGAACTGTATTTTTTTTAATTGTTTTTGACAGAGAGAGAGAGAGAGAGAGAGAGAGAGAGAGAGAGGGAGAGAGAGCGAGAGAGAGATACAGAGACAGAGAGAGAACCGAACTGGGGGAACTCCCCAGTGCAGCACATGGGTCTGCACGGGCCGGGCCAGGATTCAATTCTCGGTCCCCAGCATCGCAAAGTGAGCACTTAACGCACTGAGCCATCCCGGCTTCCCCTCTTGAACTGTTTTGTCCCTCAACGTTTGAAAAACAAAATTTTTGCCATAGAAGAGTATCACACTGAATATAAAACTACAAGTTTAATAGACACAAAAAAGCTTTAAAGAAAAATAATTTGGGAATTGGGAGTAGGGTTTTATCATTATGAAGGGCATAATAAACATTACTGCAGCCTGGGAGGACTGACCCAAAATGAGTAGAAATGAAAGCTGGACAAAACCATGGCCTTAGGAGTTTATCTTGACTTCAGAGGTTTTAAAGAAAAAGGAAGAACATTTGCCATCTTAGCAAATGAATATATAATTATTAAATATGGACCAAATGGACTGTGTTCCCTTTAGAACTTAATGTTATGGGGCCCATTTCTGAACATTCCTAGCACTAAAGGGGGACTGCAATGTACAATAAAAATACATCTTCAAATATTCATTTTAGGAGAACAAGTAATAACTAGGTTTTCATATTTATTAAGGTCATAATATCCTGAATTTCTTATAATGTATTTATGATAAAAGTTCATTAATAGCTGCTATCAAAGGTCTAAATTGAGAATGCTTTTATCCAGTAACCTAATTTTTCCTGTGAATTAGAATAAAAATGAAATTTATGATTTTATCAGTTAACATCTTTTGCCCAAGTCAAGGGAACTATTAAATCATGGTGTTTAAATGCATATAACTAATCCAAAAGGCTATAAAAGAGTGACATGAAGGGACTCTCATAGATGAGATATAAATGTTATGAAGCAACAGCACTAGAATCCCAGTGGTTTAGATTAAGAGTGCCATCTTCAAGGTTTTGATTTGGATACCTGTCTTAGAATAGCCACTCTCCCTGTGTACGCTCAGTGTGTCCTTGAGTAAACTACCCTAAGTCTCAGCATATCCATCAATGAAATGAAGAAAATAATTAGTATATAACATACTGAGTTGTTGTGATGATTAAATAAGATAATGCATGTAAAGTACTTAGTATACATGTAGACACGTATCATCTGGCACTTGCTATGTTAACTGGGATTTCTGAACACTACAGGCAGAAGCTTTATCTCTCATCAATGAAGCTTTCATGCCCCCCCCAGGTGGAGCTCTGTCATCTCTTACAAACTATGTCTGTAAATAGTCACCAAATTGGGGTTTTAATTGATTACTATTTATATATGTAGCTGCTGGAACAAATTGCTAACACCGCTTCTAAAGGATATTGTTTCATATGATATACTGGACTTGTTCAAGCACTATAGTTCTCAGTTATCTGTAATTAGGATTTTAAATAAGTGGTGATGTAAGGAAGGAAACAATGAAAAAAATTATAGAGCCTACTTAAACATATTTTTACTAGTCAGCCATTAAAGGCCTATACTGTGTTAGTGTCTTCTGCTAAGCAATTATATAGGTATCTATTTTTAAAAATGTCTTATGAAGTTTTAACAAATAATTTAATAGGTACATTATAGAAATTTTCTGTTAATACCTTTATTTTAAATCTACTCTACAAAAGAGGAAAGAGAAAGCAACAATTTAAAGAGGATTTTTAGGAGAGCAGGTTAAATGGCAAATATAATGATTAAAATTTTTTGACCTGACTAAATTAATCAAAAAGTTTGAAACTGGATAAACATCACCTTGATATTGAGGTTTCAGCTTGCATTTCTTCTTTTCTGTATAATGTAGCAAAATGAGAGCATGTTCACATTTCTGAAGTCAACATTTTTTAGTGCATCATTTTTATCAGTATGCAAGACAAGGCCAGGGTTATAGATCTACTTAGAAAACCAGCCATAGTTAACCAATTTTTCACCACCTCTATATTCATCATCTTCTTGCCAAGAAGAATTCATTTTACTGTTAGTTACAGGAGAACTGTCTTGGCTTGTTGATGCCCCATGAGCATTTTTACATACATGTATCACTTAAATTTCTACACCCGTTAAATCACAGACTTCCAGTTACAAAGGAGCTTGCTAAGAGGATGATATGAGTTGGAACTTTACCATATTGAGTAACCAAAAACACGAACTTGAGTTTATATGAGTCTAGACACATACGTAGGCTCCCTGGAATGACAGAGAGGTATTTTAGTACCTGGCACTCTTAACAGATTTTGCTTTTTATCTTGTCTAAGAAACAAAGAAAAATCTATGTAGTTTTATGTTAATGATTTTGAAATAACGTATTTGGTATTTCAAAGGAGCCATGGAAACTAATTACCATATCTAAGATAGAGGTTTGTGAGCCTTTCTTTCTTCCTTTCTTTTTGGCTCACTTGTCCAAATCATTTTGTATCTATTTGTCTCAGTTTCCCCAAAATGAAAGTCAGTCCATCCATGTGTTTTTACCAGTGCAAGTCAATCCATCCATGTGTTTTTACCAGTGGAAGTAATAGTAAACACCACTTACTAAGACTACGTACAAGGGATCTATACATTGTCTCTTATACCAGTCCTACATGTAGGTATAACTGGGAAAGAGAATGGCCCATATTAACAGAAGTAATTTCCAAATTTACCACACTGGTTAACACTTTTATAGTCTGTATATATATAAGGCATCTCTCCTTTTTGGACTTATAAGCCACAAAAAAAAGACTATTGTCAATAATTCTTTTATTTATTTCATCATAAGAATTTATAATTTAATAACTTGGTAAAATGTTTTTGAATATCTACCATATACCACTTATAGTGGCTTAAAGGCAGAAATACACATGAAAACAGATAAATTAATGCATAAGCCCTGCCTTTCATGAATTTGCAGTGTAGTGAGACAGGCATTTAAGTTGATCATAAGACCAAGTAACTATAATGAAAAGTTGAGGTCACACTCTGTGACAGAAGCAAAAATCCTATACCTTCTGTCTGCTTTCTAGGGTAAATGAGTAATGAGGTATATGAGGTCTGTTTGAAAAAAATCCAGCCATTGTCAATATAACAAATATAACAAAGCTGGTTACATGGCTGGATACTGTCTGGACAGCCTGTATATATATTTATATTATATATATATATATAATATATCCATATAATATATATTTTTCAAAATACATTAAATATGTATGTTTTAATGTATTATATACATATGTATGTATAAACACTGCTGTATACATAAAATTATATAACTAATATCTATATAACGAATTCTGTTATATAAAAAACAAAATAAAACCTTTTCTGTGTGAAAATATTTTGTTTTAATACTTTTTAAATATAAAACAAGAGTTAACAATAAAACATTTGATTTTTATGAATACTAACTCTTTAAAAATTATCAGAATTCTCTGTTGGTTTACTTAATTCTAGTCATTAAAAGTTAGACCTCAGTTTTGGTTGTCACTGAGTTGCTGTGCAGCACTAGCTGTCAAAAGCTAGGTCCTGTAAGGATGTGGCTGGCTACACCAGTGAGATGCCTGCCTCATTCAACCTGCTCTCCAAAGATTCTGTTTCCTTTGATCTATTCCTTCTAGGTTCTCTTTTAGAGTATATTTCTCCATGTAATTCCCTTCTAAGGACACTCCTTGGAACCATGAGAAGTTACATATTCCTTCTGACTTACAGAAAAACACCTTAGCATTCTGTATATTTTTGACACCGTTACTGTAGGTCTCACTGAGGGTTTATGCCAGAGTTAGAGTCTTTCAGACTCCCTGAAGGGTAGGCTTCATGACTTCTGTGAGTTTTATTTAGTGCATTTGCAAGAAATGTTGCATAGGCTGTCCAAAGGTGCCCTATCTGCTGAAAGAAGTCTAAGTTAAGCCAAAACTCACCCTTTCACTAGTCTCTCCTTAATATCTTATTGATGTGTTATTAGCCTCTGAGAATGGTTCTTAGATGAGCTAACAGTAACCTTTATTTTTAACTACCTTAGCAGAGAAGAACTCATGGAGAGAATTAGGCTCACAGTGCTGACTGGTTGAATTCAGTAACATTTGCCCTATGCAACACTTACATTTTCTTAGATTTGTGGCATCTCAGTCACAGTGTCAATCTCTATTCATTCATTCAACAAATACTTACTGACCCCTCCTGTGACTGGCAGACAGTATGTTGGATGCTGAAGATAAAACAGAATTTGATAGAGACAGTCCTGGTCTTCATGGTGTCTGCAAACTAGTTACAACCTTTACATTAACACCAAAGAGTTTTTGAATAGTTGAGAGGTAAGTCAGTGTTACATGTATGAATCTACATCCTTAGATTCTACAATGCTTTCTCCCTAACTTAATGAGGTGGAACAAATGCCAGAAACCCTCCTTCCCCAAATAAATTGATTGGAGTCATCACTTAAGCCCTTTCCTAAGGAGCTCAGCATCTTATAATAGTCATCCCTTTACTGAGGATCTAAGCTACTCATTTCTTTCCTTAAACTCAAATCATAACATGAAAATAAATTCTGAGTCAATTGGATACAAATTTGCCAAATCTTTTCTTCTAGAAAGCAGTTATATATTTTTAAAAATCCAATGTTTTACACCATGGAGTATAAAAAGCCAATTTACTAAAACCTACAAATAAAATTAGTTTTATAACCTTATTAAACACGTTATTTTTTTCAATGTGATTCTTAAATTTATTATGCCTCAGATTTACCTAGGATGGTAAAGAAAAGTGAAGACTTTGCCCTCAGAGGCTCACATACAGTAGTTCTTAGGTAGGGTTACATCTTTATTTAAAAAATTTGCATTTTTACTAAAATAATCTATGGATCAACCCTTGAGAAATATTATATTACTTTAGGTAATACAGACCATAATTGCAGAAGTAAACTTTCTAATAGTACATTAAAGTTTACTTATAAAAATATGACATACTTAGAACAGATATATGCATTATAGGGACAGAATCTAAGAATGAAATATTAAGTATATTTTGGCCATATATGTTTTTAGAAATGTATCTTCATAATATGTATTTGGTAATTCCCAATTCAAAGATCAGCAGTACTGTTAGACAGTCTCATTGATACCCCAACACTTTATGATTTACTATATTGTTTATACAAAAATTATGCCTACTGGGCAATTTCAGGTCTAAAATTATATCCATATCATTTTATGCAAAAAAAAAAAAGTTGTTAATAGAATAACTAATTGGATTTGCTCCTCAACAGCTTTGAAGACTAAAGTTTAGATTAAAATGGGAAGAAAAGGCTTTAAAAATATATAAATGTATATGACAGATTGAACATGCATATTAGCTATCAAATTTTGTCTAAAACTCAATATACACAGGTAATACCAATGGATAATTTGGTAGGAATGACATTAGGAAGAGAATGGGGTGGATAACATGGCAGCTGTGCCTTTAAGAAGAGAACATGAGAGCGGACTTTGCAAAAATAATATTTGAAAGGCTAACAACCAGAGTTAAGTGGTAACTGTTTTCATGAACCAAGAAAGCTGAATTTTAAATGGGAGTAAAGAAGGCTATGAGTAAATTTAATCTACCAGGGAGTACCCGAAAAGCTTAGCAGTTGGCAGTATCAGGTTATCTAAAATTGGAATAAGGTAGGGCTTACATAAGAGAAAGAAAAGGGAATTCCTAGTGATTGTGAAGAGAGATCTCCAAGTAACATTTGTTCAACTTATCTATAGCAGGTCAGATGGCTCCAGGAGAGATTTAAGAAGATAAAATTGACTTGAATGTATTGATGAGATTAATAACAACTGAGAAAAGGACTGAGATATGGCAGTGAGAAGTACATAGACAAAAACAAGATAGTTATTCCAGCATAATTTAGCCAAATGCCAAAAAATCACCCCCAGTGCCAGCATCAGACTAGGTTTCAAATGCCCCAAAGCAAATGTGGTAAACTACCTCAATATTATCTAGTGTGAACCAATGGTCATTGGTACCAATTTAGCACGAACAAGTATCCCCAATTTGGGGTGTGGTGAAGCAGAGAACTTTACACAGCACAGCTGTGAGAACAGCTTGGCTGTGGAATAGCTCAATAGTGTTACAGCTCGATTGTAAAGCAGCACGGCTTTGAAACAGTAGTGCTGTGAGGAGACTCCTCCATGGCTAGACAGCTCTGTTCTGCTCTGCCTGGTCTTCTCCACTCTGGTGAGGCAAGATATCTTTAGTGTTTCAACTTGTTGTTTTAGCTCAAGCTGAAAAACTCATACTTCAGTCTTTCATGGCGAGGGAAAGTGTAGTCTCTGAGTTAGAGGGGAGCTGACATATAGAGAAACGTCCATGACTCTGGTCCCTGATTTGTCTGTAAGACACTGTCATGATCAGCCAGAATAGAGGAGCTCTGATTGGTTGGTGAAGATGGTGAATGGGGATTCTGCGAAGATTCAGTTGTGTAGGGGAACCCTCATTCCTACTGGTTGAAATACAACTCCAGGAACTTCCTTATAAGGGCTGGCTCAGGTGGCAGGAATACAGTGTAGGCTTCTCCTGGAAGTACAATTTGTGTGAGAGGCTCTTGTTTAGAAAGGGCCGCTAGGCTCTGTTTTTACATTTGAGCCCAGTTAGCCATGAGGAGTCCTTCTTGGTAGTTACGTAGTTAGTTACCTTCTTTCTCAGAGCCCAGACTGGTTATTAAAAAAAAAAAAAAGCAGAAAACAAAACAAAATACACTCCCCCAAAGGGCAGTTTTAATTTTTTTTTAACTGAACTGGGGGCCTCATCGCATTTGGGAAGCACACCCCAGTTCAGCATGTGGGTCCACCTGGGCCAGAGCCAGGATTCGATCCTCGGTCCTCAGGGCTTCAAAGCGAGTGCTTAACCTGCTGAGCCATCCCGGCTTCCCCAAAAAACTTTTTATTTGCTTGACTGGACTTCTTTTTCTTTTCTTTTTGCTTTTTTTTTTTTTTTT
>PVKE010014097.1:0-35489 GCA_004027555.1 Craseonycteris thonglongyai | reverse complement strand
ACTGTCTAATTGTTACCAACCAATGTAACCTCATCAAATTTAACAATAAATTAAAAAAAAACAAAAAACAACAAAAAAAACAACTTTCAGGTGTGAATATGAGGGGGCTCTCCTTGGAGGCTGCACCTGGCAAGGAAAATTTTTGCAAGAAAATGTTGAGATCAGGGCAGGCAAAATTCTGCTGGAAAGACAGGGAAAGAAGAGACAACATGGATGGGACATAGGAGAGCATCAGCAAAGATAAAGCGGGAAATAGAGGTTTGTCTGGCTGCCATTAGATTGCTGCAGTTCTCCATTGGTTTGCACTTACTACAGTGAGGAAAATGCAAAGCAGGATATGTGCTTCAGGAAGCTCAAGTGTAAGGCCATGCTGTTCATTGGTAAGCCCCTGGCAAACTGCCTATATTTATGAGTCCTGTGAAGTGCGCCTTTCGAACAGTTCCTTTGCGGCTAACACCATTGGCTGGGTCCTTAATTGGAGCAGGTCGGTGGCCTTTAATAAACACCCCTGATGAGTTCTCTGGATTGTTGCATTAACAACTCATTCTACCAGAAAGGCCTGATAATTCTCTTTCAAAATGTTTTCTTGTTATCACTGCCAGTTATTTCTAAAGTTAGGCAGTACAAAGAAACAACAACCAAAGCCTTGACTTGAATTTAGAAGCCTCAAGGAGTGCATTTACCTAAGAGCAGAGATTTATAAAGTTGTAGTATTGAAATCAGTTGCTCCCCTTACTCACAGAACAAGGAAACAAACCAACATCAAAGCTCCTGAAGTACAGAACAGAATAAAACATCTTGGTGCAAATTCACTGGCCTCAGACAAAAGAATGTGAATCATTAGATCTGGGGCTATCTACAATTTTAACAATACTTATAGGTGATTTTCATGCATGTGGTTCAGGAACTAAACTTTGAAATGCTTCTGCCAAGACAAGATATGGTAGGTAAATGGCTTAAGGGTGGGGTTTAGAGCCAGACTTTAGGGGATCCCATCCTAGCTCTATCACTTCCCAGCTGTATAACCTTAGGGAAATTACTTCACCATTCGCTGCTTCAGTTCCCTTATTTTCAAAATGGGATATTGGTAGCAATGTCAAAGAACTGAAGAATATGTAAAGTACTTAGCACAGTACCAAGCAAGTGCTAAGTGCCCAGCAAAAGGTCAGCTGCTATTAATAGTGGCTTCACCCAAAACGGGTCTCAACCAATGGGCCACATTTGGGTAAGTTAAAGCAGAATCCAACTGAACCAATGAGTGAATGCAGCTCAGCAAGCATAAAATCAACCCCTTAGCTGGTGTTCTTCCACCATTATTTCAGGAGGTCAGTGTGGTTCAAGAAGCTGTGCAGACTTCCTATACAATATGGACCTCCTGTAGCACAATATTTCCTAACAACCCTCTTGTGCACAGACACGGCTATAGGGCAGGAGACTATTCAACTGAACCACCAAAGGCACACAATCCTGCCTTACTTCCTGGGAATCCCATTAAACACCAGTCTCAGAAGAGATGACCTGGCAATGCTAACCTGGTTGATTCAATCCAACAAGCATTAATTGAATCACTGTGATGTATCAGAAATCCCAACAGATGCCGAGGATGATATAAAGAGAAAAAAGAAAATGAGCCTGTCCTCAAGAAGGACATAATCTAGATGGTAAGAGATGCCAAATAATTTGCAAGGTTACCTGAGATGAATGCTCTAATAGAAGATGGAAGAATGCCATGTGAACAGAGAGGAAGTCGTAGTTAACTCGGATAGAAGCAGTTAGAAGAGGATTCCCTGAAGAACAGACATAGCACACCATTACAAGAGATCAATAAGGCAAGCCTATGAAATTGCTCAATGACTTCTTCCTTCATGGAAACAACCCAGTAAAAGCCTGAGGGGCCATCTCTATCTCTCCATTAATATGTGTGTGCTTAAGAGTTGATTAAATGTTTGTTGTCACTCTAACATATCACTTTTTAGAAAACAAATATGAACATTTATCTACTGTTATGATCTTTTTCAAAGAGAAAAAAAGATGCAAGAATACTTTTTCAAAGGTGAACCCTCCAAGTAACAAAGTAAGAATGGCAAATGACTGAGTGTCTCATGGACTAGCCTAGTTGGCCAAAGCAGAACCCTGAGAAGGCCCACAATTGTTTTATGTAGCAATAAGTCAGACTGCAAGTTTTTTTCTTATACATGGTTGCCTCTTTCTCCCTGACTACAATCACTAATAATTTCTTCAGACCAGCACAGGAAACAGGTATTGATCACAATAAGCCACTGTATCCGCTAACACCTGCTATAGTAGGTTATGGTCTCCATGGAAACTCTCCAATAGAACCAATCTGAATTCAATTTCAGAAGTAATGAGAGCAGATAATTTTACACTCAATCAATCACTGTCAGCCGCCGTTATCAGCCAATCAGTCATTATGTCAGTCAGTCACACTTTCGACCAACTTCTTCTGTGGCATGGTCAGACACGAACATTTTGACATCCAGAAGCAACACAATCAAATTGCCTCATCTTTCCTGGCAAGAAGCCAAAGACACAGCGCTGCATTATGTTTGCAGAGGCAATAAACAGGCAACCAAAATACACTGTAGTTGTAGAAGATTCTAGGCAGCAATTTCAGTAATTGTTAAGACACTTAACACAGAGAAACACTTAAGACCCAAAGGTCATGTAGTTTAACCCTCTCATTTAAACATGAAGAGGACAGAGTGGTTAAAATGCCTGTCCAAAGCTACACTGTGAATTGAGGATAACTCAAGGCTAAGACATAAGTGTTTTCCCAGCCCTGTGCTCATCCAGGATGTCCTTTTGCTGTTATTAAATGCTTTCGTGTGTGTGTGTGTGTGTGTGTGTGGCGCAAGAGGGTAGGGATAGTTAAAGGTTAGTTTCCAGTTCTGAGCAGAGAGCCGAGAGAGTCTGCGGGAGATGCACAGGACTCGCATGGGCTTGTGTTTTGGGGTCGGCTCACACTTCTCTCTGGGGTGAGCTTGTCCTTGGGCACATACAACTTCTGGCTTCTAAGGGGGAACAAAGGACTTCCAAATACTCCAGGGCTACCAAATCACTGTTACAACAATGGTATTTTGATGAATTTAGGGCAGGGCTATCACGAACACATGGATTGAATTTCCCTAAGAATGCCTGGCAGTGGGAGGTAAAATTTGAGGGGAAAAATCTGCTTCTGGCAAATATATTTGAGCTCTTGTCAACCTCAAACACTAGAAAAGTCATTCTAGACTGCTGAAGAACCTGAAAGCCGTTGGGTTCAATGGTCCTTTGTAAAGATAGGCTTACTTCTGGAAATCCCAATATTCCTGAGATGCCTCTGTATTTTCTCCATGAGATGCTTTATTAGTTTTGTTTTGTTTTGTACTGCATTACTGATCTGAGGCAGTTTTCTGAGAGTGATAATCATGTTCTTCTTGATAAAATGAATCAGCTTGATGGTTCTCAAACTTCAACGTGAATTAGAACCTACCAAAGCTGTTCAAAGTAAAGACCCTCAGACTCCATCTCCAGACGCCTCCTTTAACAGCTGGGGTTGGTCCCAGGGGACTGCCTTTTTAGCAAGGGGCCCAGGTCATTCTGATGCACTTTGCCAACTGCCAGGAAAACACTGGTAGCTAATGATACTTGGTACAGGATTTGGATCATTTTTTGATGGTGGTTTTCCAATCACATTTTTGTCCTAGCTGCTTTCAACTTCATGAATTGTGTGTATCATTTGTATCACAAGGACACTCTTTTAATGAGTATAATTATAAGCTTTTATACATACATAACCATTTTCTATTAGTTGTGGGTAAGCTTTATTTTAAATAGGGAGATGGTAGATGGGACACTCATTCATCCTATCAAAATCTGTCTAAGGCAAATGAGGTAGATAAGCAGAGCAGATACAGCTTCCAGGTTTGAGGTGACACCAGTAATTGCAGTAAGAACATTGTACAAGCTTTAACACAAAGCTGTGGCTTTTTTGCTTCCCCTAGTCTATTTGCATGACCTCAGCTCTAGCTACCTATTATCTTCCTGCAGAATACTGATAATAGTTTTTTGTTTATGTCAAGATCAGTGATATTAATCCTTTCCCTGCATTTCCTTCTTAACTCAATTTTTGTCTTTTACTTACATGTTTTAGGACATTTGATGGGCGTTGAAGTGTGTTTAGGTGATGACAAATACATTGTATATACACTAGGCAGACAGTCCATTCTATGATGACACATGGCACACTGCCTAGTAAACACTGAATACATATTTGATGAATAAAGAAAGAAATAAAAGGATGGGTATATAATAGACAACAAGTACAAACTCATCTGTCTAGACACTGTCTGAATGATTAAAGGTAGTTTGAAAGATCCAGAGTTTACAATGTTAATCAATGACTACTCATTTTTTCGAAGGTTATTCTTATTGATAAAATTCTTGATTACATGTTGTTCATCTCAGAAACCAAAAGCAAATATAGTGTTTTAAACATGCCCTCCTTTGTAATACCAGATAGCACACAGAGTTTTCTTTGCAGCTTTCAGCTCATTTCATTTTTGTTATGACTTCTACAGAAATGTTGTTGGAAGCCAAAATAACTCTTAGACATTGGAAGAGTGAAGGGGAAACTGGGAAGGTGATGAGAAGATTAATAACAACAACAATAAACCTTACCAAGTTATTTAGCAATAGGTACTCTAAAAGCCTGCTAAGAATTCAGACATCTTTAAAAACTCTCTTGGCTTCATCACTACAATCATCCCAGGCTCAGAGCCTCCATGCATCATTCAGATGACAGAGGCAACCCTGTGATGCGTTTCACAGATTCGTATCAGTGACATCAGAAAAAACAACTTTACATTCCCCCCAAATAAGCAGACTAGATGAGATATGAGCTCCAAGAGCTATGAGACATCCTTCCCATCCTATTAGAGAAAAGGTGGGAGGAAGAAAAAAATTAATCTTCGTTGGGAATCCATTGACAACCAGGTGCTATACTAAATTATTCGCATAAAGATACCTACCACTGGATGTTCACTACTTTCCAGGAAGTAGAAAGTCATATGTTCATTTTCTAGGGAATCAGGGCTCAGAGCCCTTTACCCCCATGGCCAAACAGCTCAAGAAGCAATAGCAAATGTGTCAGCCATGTTTCATGCATGTTTCATGCATGCTATTATTTCAACCTTATAAGGTGGGTACCTCTGTGCCCTTTTTAGAGGCCATACAACAAACACAGAGAGGTTAAGTAACTTGCCTAAGGCATCACACTTGGTAAGTGGCAGAGTTGGGGCTGGAACCCAGTCCATCAGCTTTGGACCCTAGTCTGTTAACTGTTACCTCCCACCAGTCTCTGTTATAGCATCAAGGTTGGCCTTTTTTCAAAGGCCAGGCTCTTTCTAGGATACAACTTTGATGTATATTTCTGGAGAAAATAAAAAAGCCCTACCTCAATAGTAGCCTACGAGACTCTTCCAGCACAATCAATCGTGGATTTTTAAAAATTATATATACAGATATGCTATGTGTTTATAATTAAGATAGCCATACAACTGCTTGCTAAGCTAAGACTCATCTGATAGGGAAAGGGGGCACAATTAATAATTACCCAAGGACTACCGTTGTAACCTGGGACTGTCCCAGATTACAAAGGGTGCCTGGTTACCCAAGCAATGACTATGTGTCCATATACACATGATGAGATAGCGTCACTTTCAGACATGTTCTGAGAAATCAGCTGGATGACAGACGTGCAATTAAATGCCTTCTTACACGGCTGTGCTAGCCCATCCCTCCTCCCACCCAAGAGCTACCAGCCCCCCCCCCCCTTTTTTAACCTAACTCATTTCTTTTAACTTGTTTTCTCACAAAAGAGTGTGTGTAATTGGTCAGCTACAAGAGATTAATTTGTACTCAACTGGCTGAGCAGACACCGTGATGACTCAATAGCGAATGGTACCTGTGCATGGACCAGTATCTTCTCTTACATAAGCCTCCCTGCCTCCCTCCCAAGCTGACTTCTTCAGAAATTGCCAGTCAAGCCCTTAATTTACCTCATTTTTGCTTGCCGAGAGAAATTCCCACTAGTAGTTTTTAATTTCCTCTTGGGCCCTTGTTCTTTTGGAAATGGAAATACTAGTAAAAACACCAGCCTCCCCTCCTCATAGTATACAATGCAGGAAAGAATCAGTGTATCGGGGTGCGTGCCAGACAGGGCAACAGAAGACTGAGCCAGGAAGACGTTATCTAAGTCCTACACGTCCTTCACATTGATTCCAACTCTAGTCAAACCCAGAGATCAAGCCAAGGGCAATGGCGATACTGATGATGATGATGCTCGAAACACTTCTCAGAACTGACAGCATGCTTTCTATAGATGATCTCTTTTGATTTCTCTAAACTTTAAATGGCAAGTACAATTATCACTTCCATTTAAGAGATGGAGAAACTGAGACTCAGGGCAAACACTCTGCCTACAGTCCAACCTAGGCAATTTGACCCAGAGCCAACCCCAGATAATAGAATGTCAGTGACAGATGGGACTCGAGAAATCCATGCCTCCCACCTCCTCCTGTCACAGATGAGGACTCCAGCTCAGCCCTTTTCTCCTCCAGGAAACACCTGTCCAGAACTCTGCAAAACTGAAATGAGAGAAGGTCAAAATAGCTACATATAGTAAGAAGTACCATATAAACGTAAATGGTTATCACTACACAGCCCTCAAACTCTAATGAAAATTTATTTAACTCTCATAGAGCCACTGAATACTTGCACATAATGCACAGAGCCTGGGCAAATTCCAACTACCATGGAAATGCAGCTTGTCCTGGGTGTAGGCCTGCCACACCGTTATCTCCCAGGGCAGCCCACTGACCACATCCCAGTGCACTGTCAACTAGGATAAAATACCTTCAAAACACTATAAAAGCATAGAGTACAGGGGATGGAGACAATAGAAAGTCAAGAAAGCAATAGAATTTTATTATATTTTATTATTTTTTTAAAGATTTATTTTATTGTTTGAGAAGAGAAAGAGAGAGAGAGAGACAAAGACAGAGACAGAGGAAGAGAAGTGGGAAGGGCCCAGAGCAGTCTCCATAGTTGCACATCACTAGCTGAACATGGTTTCATTCCACACAGGTGGCGGTGGGGCTGCGCAGAGCAGGAACCAAATCAGGGGCCTCCCGCCTGGGAGCTGAGAACCTTTGCTGCCATCTTGATGGTTACCAGTTGTGCCGCAGATCAGCATATGGTTTGCATGGGCCGGGGCCAGGATTCAATCCCTGGACCTTGTAGTTGCAAGGCAAGCGCTCAACCTGCTGAGCTATCCCAGCATCCCAGATTTTATTTTTTAAATGTCTCCAGTCCTCTAACCTGGTCCCCTTCCTCTGATTGGCTGGTAGGACAGGTGAAAGTGGTGACTCCCAAGCGCCTTGTACCCTGCTCTCATTGCCCAGTTTTAACAAGCATGCTAGAGGGTCAAGAGAATTTGAAGTGAAGCACAAGCCGGAATTCCCTTTCCAGAGTAAAAAAAGCTGTGCTTAAGTGGTCTGATGTCAGACACAAACCTGGAAAGACCCACAAAAACAGACCCCGGGCTCCTCTCCCCCACCCAGCAACTCACCAGTGGACTTTAACGAAGCCGGATGGGAGGAAAAGGAAGTTTGACCCACCCCAAAGTAGGTAGTTTTCTGTGGAAGGAAGAAACTGTACTTGAGCTGTGAGGTTTCCATTTCATTTTTTTACACACAGGGGGGAAAGAAGCTGCTCTAAGATTCATGTCACGAGGCTGCTCCTCCGTCAAGGAGACCAGGGGGCCCCGGGACTGGGGTCCCAGGCCCTGCAGTGGCACCGTCTGCTCTTCCAGTTACTGAGCTAAGCTCCGCGGTGAGGCGGGCCTCGCCTGAACTCAAGCTGTCTGCTACAGTAGACAAGGGCCACACATGGCCCTGAGCACTGGAATGTGGCTACTCCAAACTGGAACGACTTGTAAATGCAAAAGCCAGGCATGCTTTTGAGCAGGGTGACTCTCTCAATAATGTTTATAATGATTAATACACGTTGAAATGATACTAGTTTGGACATACTGGGTTAAATAAAATATTTATTCAAAGTTAATTTCACCTGTTTCTTTTACTTTCTTAAAAATACAGCCATGAAAAACAATTAACATTGCATCGGTGGCTCTCATGTGCAGTTCAGGCCCTATTGCCACTGGACAGCATTGGTCTAGAGTCTTGACAACAGTCAAGTGCTCTGTCAACCAGCAGGATCAGCACCAACAGGGAGCCCATTAGAAATGCAGACCCTCCGGTCCCACCCCAGACATACGGAATTGGAATCGACATTTTAACAGGATTCCAAGGCATCTGTGTGCATGCTAAAGTTGCAAAAGTATTGCCGGAACTCGACAGGCAACTGAGAAATATTTGTTGGATGAACAAACGAGTTGTCTCTAGGAAGATGAAGCACCCAGAGAACTTGGGTCAAGGCTAAGTAAGGCCCTTCCCGGCTTTGCCTTTACCTCATTACTACTGATGCGCTCGTCATCACCTTGCATTTTAGCAGCCCACGGAAACTGTGGGCCTTGAGATCCCAGGAGCTGGTTAGGAATTTCGAAACCTGGCTCCCTCCCTAGACAGACTGACTTGAAATCTGGATTATAAAGAGACCTCCAGGTCTCTTTAAGCATGTTTATGAGTTAGAAACTGGGGTGTAAGACATGGTCTCTCAATCACTACATGGAAACAAGAAGGCTGAGACCAGCACAACGATGGGGCAGTTGGGCACGACGAGGACTCCAAACTGGGCAGAATGGCTCTGCTGGGATCTCATGCTACCCGGCCCATCAAGCAGCAGGGACAGAGGAGAAGGTTGTAGGCCGATGGAGCAGAGGAGGACTGGGCGAGGCTGGCCGGACTGCAAGCTACAGCAGCCCGCACAGCGGAGAGCTGACAGAGGTCTGCTCTGCATCCCAACTCTCCATTGCATTCCTTTTTGAACCTAAAATCCTTGACAAATGGAATGTCTGATTACGTTAGCTGCAAAAACATACGCTCAAAAAGCTGAGTTTTCTTTTAATCAGAAGCAAATGCTCAGTGAAAAGGATGTCGTGGCATGCAGAGAACAACAGTGACAACTATTGTCTCTGTCTCCTGGCAGTCCCTTCCAGACATCCGCAGAACAGAAAAACATGGCTGGAGGGTCGGTGCGGGGTAGAGAGAAAAGACAGCAGAGCCTGAGAAATGGAGGAACAAGGAAAGGAGATGAGGAAAAGAGGACGATGGAGAGGAGGGTCAGTCCTGGAATTCCACTGGAAGCTGGGTGTGTCTGGGGGGACAGAGAGAAGAAGGTGTGTCTTAAAACCTGAAACCTTAAATAAATGCCCCCTTCAATTAGCCAAAGGGAGAAGAGGAGTCTAAGAGTGACCAGAGGACACTACAAAAAAGGAATGATCCTTAAGCGAGTTCAACATTCCTCCTCTCCATTCTGGCAAAACATTATCAGCTCTTTCTTAGCTCTGACAATTGTCCTCGGGGACCGGCTCCCCCAGGAGAGGCGGGGGGATATAGCCAGTAGGTTCCTATTAGGGTTGAGCCCCCTGAATGGGGAAGGTGGACACACGACATATACGCCACAGCCATTCTGCCTGCTGACACCGGGAGCAGCGTGGAGTTGCACCTGAGCGAGCCAGAGGTCAGCACAGGTCTCCATGCCGGGAGGGCAGGGCGCTCCCCGGGCTCCCACGCCGAGCAGCCAGGCTCCTTTGCCAGTTGTTGCTCAACCTTTTTTTTAAAGAAAACCAGCAAACTCCAGCTGGACCGGATAGGGTAATCTGTAGCAGGACCCAGTACTGAACTGCAGGGAAGGAGCCAGAATCACTCCCAGCACGGACTCCAAGAGGCCCTCAACCGAGAGGGAAGGACGATGTCTTCTGCGTGACCTCTTCCAGGTGGCGGTGACAAAAACACAAGTGCCCTCTGAGGTAGACAGAGCCAGCCTCTGGCCAGACTGTACATCTTGTCACGGTGGAGCTGATATTTTCAAACTCCAGGCCCTTCCTTGGGCACGTCTTTTGTTCAAAATGGTTGTCTTGGTTTGACAGAGCCTGGAGGGGCAGCCGGATGTGCTCACTCCAGGTATCTCGACCTAGGTCGTCCTGAGTTTCTCACCTTGAAGGGGGCAGCCAGCCACACTGTAGCCCCTGTCATGGCGGCTATCAGCATCTCCTCTGCAGGGGTGCGGGTCTCGAGCATGTGGGGAAGTGGTATCGCATGGCCTCATCCTGACAGCACAGAGGTCTCCCTGGACGCCGTGAGTAAATGGGTTCTGCCTGTCTGCATGCTCAGGATGTGAACGACCTCCCTTGCCATCAGCTGGCATGTGGCATGTGGCCTGGGTCCCCCCCCGCCACCACCACCACCACCACAAGAATCTTCTGCACAGGACTAGGAAATAAGGCTGGTGAACCAGGGGACCGACCTGCATCCCGACTTTTGAAGGATTTCAGAAGGAAGAGCGCTTTTCTCATTCTATACCCACATTTTTCCTGAAGAGGAAAATAACAGGAAGGCATGAAATGCATGAAGCCCACAGAAGTATCTTTAAGGAACCAGGTAATGGCAGCCCCATGTATTCTCTGCTGTCTCAAAAGGGCAATTGGCACGTCTCCTCTGAGTGCCTCTTGCCTTGTTTTCAAGACATAAATCAGAACGAGGGTGCTAAGAGCGGTCCAGAAAACCTTCAGTGACAAATCTGAGGCACTTCTACCTTTTTGTCGCCTTGCTCCATGCAAAATCTGACAGTTTTACATTTTTGCCTTCTTCGCAGGGCTGACAGGACACAGAAAATCCTACTCTATGGTACCACACTTGTTCATGCCCTAAATAGACTCGGAGAGAAAAGCAGAGGGAGCGTGGTCCTCTGAACGCCACATTTTTTCTTGGTTTCCCCAGCAGTAAAAAGAGGAAATCATTATTTATCCAGCAAGAATGTCTTACAGACCCATTTCCCAGGAGAAACCATCTTAACTAAGGTGTCTGTTCCCACAGGGACAAAAAAGAGTAACTTTAAAACTCTCCAGGAGGCAGAAGTGATTCATGTGTTTATGCAACCACGGATTTACATACGGCTTTGGAAAAGAGCACAAGCCTACAGAGCTGCCAATGTCTTAATCAAGTGTAAGGCCCATGTGCCCAAACCTGTGCTCTGATTCATCTTGATATGTGTTCATCTTCACCCACATCCTTCGCGGTGTCTTCCCTTTATGCTACAAATGAACATCAACGACAAGCGAATGAAGAAGTATGCTGGTGTCACTGGTTAAATGATGTAAGTTCAACTCTGCATGTTCTCACATGTAAGCCTTTGGTTATGTGTTCCCAAAGTCACCCAGTTTCAATTACCCAAGTGACCATGTCAGCCCAGGAAATGCGAGCCAGCACTGTGTCCTGCCTTCCTCTTGCCCGTTAGCCAGGACTCCGGGGAGACCAGTAGCTCAGCAAGACCCCGGAAGTGAGGAAGGCACAGATGCACCTGACGCAGGGTCTCTGCCCACTGTGAAGGGCCATATGGAGGGGAGGACAAGACCCTTTCCATGCGGGAACCATGTTCCCCTGGATCCACACCCCAAATCTTCTCATGGTAGCTGTCACCCCCAAAACCCCACAAGCATGAGCATCCTGGCTGAGCAGCAGACCTGTTTCTGATTATTCTGCTTGATGGAGACAATCTGCTGGCATGTGCAGTTTTAGAAATTTCCTGAGAGCAGGACACAAGGAGACTGACGTCAATTCCAGCAGGACTCATGCAGTCCCCTCGAACAATTCTCATCTGTGGGGGACGCCTAAGGGGAGGTTTTAAATAGGGGTTGGCGCGGAGAGGGGGTTAGGGCTTCCTATTACGGTAACAGTTTCTCTTACATAAGCCTTGGCTCTCCAAGCACACCCCGTATCCTGGAGTTTAGTGGGAGTCGAGACCCCCTTCTGGCCTCACACACAGCTAGGGTCCCCCCACTGCCAACACAGAATCACCAGCACACCTCTTCCTCCACACCATCTTTCAGGTCAGTTTTCTATCATGCCTTTACACTGTGGACAAAGCCCCAGCCATAAATCCTTACTTTGAAAAACAAAACAAAACATAACACTGCCTACTGAGGCAGCCACTCCCACACATCTTCCCTCAGGCACCCCTCTGGGTCTGAAACCTTCTTGTCCCAACACTGCATCGACTGATGTGGACTGGACCCCAAACCCTGGAGGTGCAGTGCTTCTGGAACACTGTGGAGAGTTCTTCCGCCACAATTCTCTGGCTGTCGTCAGAAGCAATGACACATTTCAGATGATGAAAAGCACTGTCATGAAGAGCTGGCACGGCAGCCACGGAGACAGATGCATTAAACCACACGGCTTCTAAGAATCCCCACTTATGTTGGAGCACTACACAGAGATGCGCACTGAGCTCTATGCCCTCCTCCAATACCCTTCCATTTGGATTTAGTGCGTCTGGCCCATTTTTGATGAGGTACCGAATTCTTCCCATGGACAAACACAAATTTGCAGACAGTGGTCATCATACACGTCCATGTCCGCAAATGAAAGTAACAATTTTATAAAAGCGAATTATCATTAAAAATATAGTTGGTTTGAGTGTAGTGAGTCAACATAAAAAAATCCAGCATTTTTAACTGGTGATGTGAGGAACATTGGTCTATGAGATGTTAACTGATACGCTGTGAAGAACATACTCCATACTCACAGAAGTAGGAAAGCTGTAGGTTAAACCAAATGAAAAGTGTTTCATCGCAGGACTTCTCAGAGCTTTTACTATGCTAATGAGTGCTGTGAAGTTAAAAGACTCAACTCAGTATATACTATATAAATAGATATGTCCATATATAGGGTTTGGCAAAAGTAATGCCCTTTTTTAAGTAGTATAGTGTGCTTGAGTGTGATATTGCTATGCTACAGAATTACATGGTTATGATTTTGTATTAAAAGATTTGGTAAACATTACCAGCTCATAAAAAAGAGGCACTACTTCTGATGGAACCTGTATGTATAGAAGTTGGGATGCAATTTTTTTTTTTGCCCCTAAAATCTCCGTGATTCCTCTAAGGGTGAGGAAATGGCACAATCACTTGCTAGGCATCCTGACTGCCTTGCTTCTCCCTCTCTTCTGCCATCCTTCAATATCCAGCTCAGAGGCGGCCTTCTGTGTGAACTATCTGGCCCACAATAACCTTCCTACCACCTGAGATGCAGTGGTGTTCGCTGAGAGCTTGCTCAGTCTGTAAACATGAGCTGCATGTCAGAGTTCAAGAACACTACATTCTGCACTGTGTCTATGAGCAGGGTGCGCTGGGACATCCAGCCACCTCTGAGGAAATTCAGATATTAAGTAATATACCTATGAAGAAGACACTATAACATGGTGGTTACCTGTCACTCATACCCGTTTGGCTCCTCCCCTGACACTTCCTAGTACGGTATATGCTTTGTTTTGGTAAGTGAATCTAAGACTTGGTTTCCTCACCAATAAACAGGGATAACAGTACCTACTTCACTGTGATGAGAATGAAGAGAAATTTTTCATGTAAGGCAATTGGGATGGTGCCTGGCACATGTTAAAGTGTTTAATACAAAGTAAGTTTTACTGTTATCACAAGAGTAAAGTGTCACAGCCAAGACTAAACCCCAACTCTTTTGGTTCCAAATTCCACATTTTTTCCCTGCTCTTTCTCACTCCTGTGTTCTTTCCATCCTACCACATTGCCGCCTCTTTTTGTTTAGAATGCCTACTGGCACCCCCTTCACTGTGTATGTACCCTGTGTTGTCTTTTTCATGTAATGCTAGTTTGTGAGCTCCCTGAAACAAAGGCCATGTATAACGGCACAGTGCCTGTCCAGATCGCCAAAAATGCTGTAACAGTCAACAAGATATTTATTGCAGTTATTAAACCAATTCTCCTAACCATGAAAAGCATCTCAATGCTGACTTAGAAATTTGTTAGAAATACTAATACCAGGGATAAAGTAGGTTTCCCAAACTGTATTCCAGAAGGCAAGAGATGGCAATTCTTTTTTCTATAAAGGGCCAGAGAGTAAATATTTTAGGTTTTATGAGCCATGGAATGTCTGTCTCACTACTCAGCTCCACTGTTACGTGAAAGCAGCCATGAACAACAAATGAACAAACCGATGAGGTTGGCTCTGTTCCAATGAAACTTAACAGATAGTGGCCAGGTTTGGCTCATGGGTGGTGGTTTTTTGACCCCAGCAACAGAGATGATAAAAGTGTGGTGCAGGGAGACTGGTGAGCCATTCATTGAGGTGTGTTTGCTGTACACTGATTTGCATCTTTTAATTTCAAGCCCTCATTACCATAAACTTGAAAGTCTGTGCTCCCTGCAGCAGCTCGGTCTGTCTCAGCAGCAGCCTGGGCGGGATGAATTGTGGATGCAGGTATTAGAGGTGTCGGACCCTAACACATAGTTTCTCTTTCTCCTGGAGTCAATCCACTGCTCCCGGCACTGACCAGAATGGATAGGACCGGTGCCCCTGGATAGGAATCCTCTCAGGTGTATCATCAAAGCATCCCACGGCAGTTACAAGCTTGGCTCCGCGAGAATAATACACCAAGGCAGCTATGCCACCTAGTGATGTCTGCATGTACTGTTCTCATCTCCAAGAAAGCGGAGAGGCTTTGGAGAGGGCTGGCATTTGCTATTGCTGGCAAACACTTGCATATGAAGAAAAAAAGTCTGAAGTCTCTTTCACTTCAAAACATTCCTGTGGCTGCATTAACCAAGGCTCAGAGGATATGAATGATCTTATGCTAAGAGGGAGCAGCCCAACTCTGTAGCACTAATCGCCAAAGACCATACACCTGACACACACAGACGCCCATTTCAGATTTCTTGGGAGAGGCCTACTGAATAGCTAGAATTAGACAAGTCTGGATGGCAAAGCCTCATGCATAATACTTTTCAAACCTTCAAAATGCAGCTAACTACAGCAGTACCACTAACACTGCTTTCAAACAGTGCTTCTAGTGTCAGAAGATGCTATCCTAATAAGCTCCGACTGCTTTCCGCAAGGAAGGAAAACATCAGTCCAGGAGAGAAATGGAGGGTGAATGACACTTATCAGATTGTAGTTTCTGAAAATGGATTTGCTTCACTAGATCAAAGACAGCCCATTTCCACACATCATCACCAATCCATTGGGAACAACTGAGTATATGTTTTGAAACTGAGTAGTTGGTTCCCCCACTGATTGTTTCTAGTCTAGGACCTAGGTATGTCCATCTACTCTTGATTGTCTTTCTACAGTTCGGCAATAAGGCAACAGAACAGGAGGTACGCGCCAAGCTCAAGAGGGAAGAGAGGAGTTAAGATCACTTCAGGCAGCATGCCATGACAGTTATGTTGTGCCCTGTACAAAAGTGTCTACCTAGCTATGTACCTGGGATAGGATTACAGAAAGAACACCTTTTCATAATTCACTGAAAGTGCCTTTTGGAAACAAATGGTGGCATAGCACAAAGTGTCCTAAAGAAAAATAAATCTCATATCCATGCTTATTAATTTACTTTATACATCACTCCTGCTTTTGTCCTCTATACAACCAGGGACTGTTTGGTCAGGGAGAGATAGAGCTAATGGGAACTACTCCACTGCTTGGTCCTGGATTACTTGGTTTTCACCCAAAGCCTATAATCTGAACTCCCCATACTGTAAAATGCTCATCGCGATGTACGGATACTGTGTGCATACAGCTGTCAGCTGCGAAAACATTCTTTTTTGGATACCAAAATCTGGCTTTTGCCCCTCTTCCCCTGAGACCCGATGGTAGCCCACTGACTCACGCTGACAGAAAGGACAAAGGTTCCCTTTGCTCCAGCCCTGTCCAGATGCCATTAGGCCTGGTACAGGTAACCCCTCAGCAGCAGAGAGAGCTCAGGGACAGGGTTCCTCGCTGTGAACACAGCTCCATGGCAGCCACCATGTAGGCACTGAGCAGGTAGCTACAAATGGGCAGATGGACGCCAGGATGACCCCTGTGCTTCCCCTGTCACTGCTGGTCCTGGAGCTGGAGTCCAGAGAAGAGCTGAGCCCAGGAGAGAGGGGCAGAACCCCGGGGAGAAGGCTGGGATGCGCGGGCTTTGAGAATGCCTCGTAAAAACAACATTCTTGCTTCTCTCTTTCTGAGGGGCTACAGGGACACAAGGCAGCTGATGGTTGCTTCTGTAGCCAGAAAACAAGAGCTGGGCATGTGCTCAGACAAAGGTGCTCCGGATAGGCACAAGGTAGACTCTACACATCAGTGATGCGCGTGGAGACATCATCGGTTCTTAACACTCACTCCCCAAGCACAATACGCCTATTGCATTCTTGGGGAAAGGTTTCCTTCAAAAAATTCAATATTTAAGGAAAAGGGGGAGTAGGAGAGAGCTTATTTTGCTATTTTCTTTGCTTCCTGCAAAGCTATTTCTTTGAAAGGAATCATTTCAAAATAAAATAGACATTATACTTTTACCCCAAAGCTGGGGGTGGAAGGTGTGACTTGAAAATCTCTAGTTTGTTTCAAGCAAACCCACTGGGGTGGAGCATGAACAAAAACCAAAGAGAGAGAGAAAGGAATGGTGATGAATAAATGGAAAGTTTTAAGGATGGACCTAGTCAGCATTTTCATGCTTAGCTGTTGTGCTTTTACTTCTGTGCAGTTTCTCCTCAAGGCAAGAAGACTTGTATGGCCATGTGAGGAATACAGAATAAGGCAAGAAGCAAAAGTAGCCAGCAGCCGTGCTGTCTCCCAGTGCTAGAGACATTCTAAAAGAACTTTTATTTTCTAGGAAAAAGAGTTCTCTCCACTTCTTGCCACAACCACACTCTATTTCTAAAATGTCTCAAATGGTATCTGTTGGCTTCCTTTAGAGATAGAAATCAGGGGTAATGGCAACAACAAGACTGGGGGTACAGTATTAGGATTAGAGCCCACAGTCATTGTATTTCTCAGCCCAGTGAGACACAAGAAACACCCAGCCTTCTGAGTTAGGTTCTAAGCAACTCTCAGGGTTCCAAAAAAGTCCCTCCGATGAGTATTTTTATGTTTCTTATCATTAACCATATTATTTTAAATACTGTATTTTTCAGGAGCTGGAGGCACTGAACAGTATGGGTAAATGACGCCACGAAACATTGTGCTGCTGATAAAAAGGCCATATGCTCCAAGCTGTGCTCATGAGGCAACGGTGGATACTCCCTTTAACTTTCCTACATTTAAACACAGTTTTGCATTTATCTGAGTTGAGCTCTCCCACCGGTCAGCTAAGGAATGACACCTTGACCATCCTAAGTCAGCCTTCTTTTCTTTTTCCTAGTTCTTTCTGTTTGTTTGTTTGTTTAATTTGACTTCTTAATTCACCCTTTCTGTAGCCAAGATTACTGCTGTGGGTTTTAATATGTTTTATGGGTTATTATTCATTCAGATTTCTTCCCACTCCTCATCACAGCAGTTTATGAAGTAAGTGTGGCTTTCCTGAGTGACCCAGGCCACAGTGGGGATGAATATTCATTTTGTGGCCAATGTTTACAGTGTTCAGTGACAAAACACTTCACTTCCCTAAGAAAACTTACTTGCCTACTTACTTCTCACGCCACCTCACTGGTGATGCCGGTGCAGGTGTGGCAGCTTCGCAGGGTGTTTTAGATGCTCAGGTCATCCACTGGGCCACTGTTTGTCTCACCACACAAAACAATTTGAGAAAGTAAGAGGGTGTTTTAAAGATCCCAGTTGGTTTTTGAAAGCAGTATTTACAGAAAGTCCAAGACAAAAAGGTTAATCATCTGAGCTTGTATCACACATCAAATTTTCCTTTCTATCTTTTTAGAACCATTTCAATCAAAGTGTAGAATAGCATTGCTAGTTTTTATAGGCAACAAACAGAATCAGTAGGGTTTGAGAAATGTTTTCAGAAAAACATTAAATAATTAACATCATGGCACTCTCTTCCCTTCTTCATCCAGTAAAGCAAATGTCTCTTGACAGGTAGTAATCCTTTACGGGAGGCTATAACTCCAGATTGTTCAAGGCAACTGTGCTGTTATTGAAAAGCACACTTCAATTAAACATAGCATCTTAGAAAACCATGGAACAACTCTTAAATACTCAATTAATGGATTATCAACTCAAATGCATAAAAACAGCCATATGCTACTTCTATTTTTTGAAAGCAAAAGAACCATTCATGAAAATAAGAAACAACATTATTAACAATGGACACCAGTTTTGGACTATGTACTATTAATTTGCAGGCTCCTAATTAAATACACTTATATGGGTTTTCTGATTTTGCCAGATCCTATGGTAGGCATTAACATCCTTATATCAAATAAAGAAACTAAGGTTCAGAGAGTTTAACTATCTTGCCCAACGTCAAAGGCTCTAAAATGGAAAAACTAGAACTCAGATCTGGGTCTCTCTGCACCCCACATTCTTTCTTTTCTTCACAATGTCTCTTTAATTGAAGAAAAAAATGGGAAGAAATTAAAGCCTGACCCATCCAAGAAGACAAAATCCAGGATTATTCAGACATTGAATTAACCATATTTTGAGTAAATATGTGTTTTCCAGCCATTGGATCAACTATGATGTGATTCAAACTGGCTCTTATGAAAGCCAAAGATACCAGATGGACTGTCTTTCAATCTGGTGTTTTTGTCATCTAAACACGGTCCTAGAAATCAAAACAAATAGAAACATAAAAAACATTAAAACAAAAAACAAAGAACATGGGCAATCTCTACCCTAGAATAAAGGCAAAGAATGAAAAATAGTTACCAAAATCAGTCCTAGAGTAGACTAGGCCTATTTTACTGTTAAAAAAGGCAGACACCCATAGGATTCCTTCAGGAAATAGTAACCAATCACTACTTCTGTGGCGTGGAGATAAAAATACCCTGATGTAGTTGTCCAAAGGGCTTCTGACAGTATCCAGCTTGATCAACCTTTGCATCTGCCTTCCCTCTTGCCCCTGACGTTTTTTTGGGTGCACCATGAAAAGGCGATGTCTTTAATGATCTGCATTGGACAAGACTTGAAATTAACCTTTTAGTGAATCTTTCACATTCAATGTGAAACATCAGAACCGGTGGTGATGTGACATTTTTGGTAGGTGAGCACATCAAATGCACCTGTCTCAGACGATTTCCCTGAACATCGAGGGTATCTCAGGTCTCCTTAGACTTGACAGGCAGAACAAGAGAGAGAAAGGCAGCGTGAGCGAGCTCACTGGATATTCCACACAAAATGAAGGTATTTCAACCCACTTCTAATTCAATCATCTGCACTTGATTATGCCTGGCTTTTTAATATTCAAGTACAAAAGAGAAAGGCAGGATAAAAGACAAAGAAGAGTATTTCTGACTGCCAAGCCCCTAAATGCAGAAATGCATGAACATGTGACTTCTAGCCCCTTTCTAGACTCTCAACCTTGATCTTCTGGCCAGCATTTCTCAGCATGATCGTGTTTAGTATTTTCTGTTGGGAAAGGAAGTGCCTTTAGCACTTCTTTAGATGTCATGAAGCCTTTTTAAACTGAAAGCACATGATATTGAAAGTCAGCATCCAAGATTGTCATATAATAATGAAAGTAACAACAAAATAAATACGCTCATCTCTAAGGCACTTGCCTTCTTGCACCCCCATATTCAGTGTCTAATGGCTACCTCTGAGTGACAGACAGCTGCAGAGTTCTCTAGATTCTTTGCCCCTCCCACTTTCCTTCAAACAGAAAATTTAGAGGAAGAGAAGCCACACTTAAAACTATGTCTTTGAACAAGGCCACTTTCAGGACCCACCAGTTACACTTAGGAGCCTCACCCAGATTTACTAGAAAGCAGTGAATAAGCAAATAGTAGATGACTTGGGACTCTAGAGTTTCCCAAATTTCTCTCCTCATTCAGGAGTTATCCTTGTGGGGGTGGGGGGCACAGAGGGTAACCACACTTGTGAAAATAGACCACTGGAAAGGGAAGAATAATTATTGAGTTCTGAACCAAGTTTAAGAGATTCAGTGGTATTAGGGGTTTCATGGGCCATTCTTATACAAGGATAGTTTGCTACTAACTGGATAGGGTGTTTTCCATTGTTCAGTTCTATCTCCTTTTGGCTAGTAGTAATGGAGGGAGGGCTCAAGGAAGAGAAAAAACATCATTTAGACCATGATGGGGCCGCTGGAAGCCCTGGTAAGCAGCAGAACAAGAGCAAAGGAGAAGATAGAAACATATCAGTCATGGCGTGAGACTATGAGGAAAAGGTGGTAGCTAGAAGGTCACATTTAGAGAACAGAGAGGTAGGTCAGACAGGCAGGGTGTGGCCAGACTGGAGAAGGTCAGCTAAGGTTCAGAGTTCATCCCCAAAGCCCTGGGAGTTTTTAGCAACACTGAGCTTCTCTAATCATTTCCTGAATGAGAAGAATGTGCACCAGATGAAAGCTCAGGGGGAAGAAATGTTTTTGAGAACTCTCATCTTGCTGCAGGGTCTGATTTGGATTTGAAGGGAGTCAGTTCAGGGGCAAAGAAATCAGCTTAGGAAGCAAGGAAAATAATAGAGGTAGAAGGCAGTAAGAGCCCGGGGTTCAGGCAGCAGCAGAAAAAAGCAAGGGAGTTAATTTGAGGAATTGCAGGAAGGCTGCAGACTAGTTGAACAGCATAGGGTGAGCTGGGGAAGAGAAGACAAAACTACTGATACTCAGATCTTTATGCTGGGGTGACCAGAAGAATGATGACAGCAGTGATGGAGACCGGGAATTCAGGTAGTCCCCTCTTCCAGGGCCTATCACTCTGCAACTGAATTTCAACAAGATCAAACGCACTGTGTTATGAATCAGTGTTGCCCACTGGCCTATAAGCTAGGCAAGGACAAAGCCAGTGTCCCATTTTCCTTATATGTTCCAAGCTCCTGAAGCACAACACCTAATGCAAAAGAGTGTTCAAGAAATAGCTGTTGCCCAGGGAGGCTCCATTTGTGAAGCAAGTGAGGTAGTCAGTTGGAAAATCCAGTGTCTTTATGGTGAGTAAAGCATTTCCTGAGCTACAACCAATGCTGAAACTAGGGGGAGAGAGAGAGGTCATTTTGGATTTCTTCCCTAACTAACCACCCCACTCCCCATATTATACTTGTGAATCTCCCTTTCCAGTGTCTATCAGTTACGTCCTTCCCTTTCCAACAGGCAGTTGAATGTTATGACTGTGATGAGGAATGGGTCTCCTAGAGAGAGCAGAGAGAGGGCAAGAAAATCAGTAACCGAACCTCCGGGGATACCTCCATCTAAGCCCCAGAAGGAGAACAAAAAACACAATTCCCAGTTGTTTTAACAGAGTCAGAACCACCAAGATCCTTGCTTGCTGAAGGAGACTCAGAAAGGCAGGCCATCTGAGCCATCGGCAGACGATCTCAGAAAATGGTTGCTGAGCACCTTAAGTGATGTTTATGCAACTGGAAATAATGATATTTAATTGTCACTCTCTGAAGGGACAGTTCACTTTATGTTCCCAGACTACCAATGAGTTAGTCAAATGCACCCATTTATTATAAAAACCATGGTATAAGCAGTTACACATGTTTCTGGAAGAACAGAGGTTTATAGAAATCTTCCTGACTCCATTCAAAATCTGCTTTTAGATACACTTGTGATATATCACAGACCTTTCCTCTCCCCAGGACACTAGAGTCCAAGATTTCCTGCTATTTATGGGCTATAACAAAAGAGTCTTCTCCTCAATTTTCCTTATCTCTGTTGTCCCTAAATAGAGATCTGTCTCAAAGCTGGGACAAGGACAGATGGGATGGAGGAGAAAAATTACAGTAGATTCAAAGCTCCAGTTTTGGTAGCCAATGGCTCTCAGCAAATAAAAAAAAAGGGTGGTGGTGGTTACGTTTGATAAATTAATTCATAAAATGTAAACGATGGGTCAAAACACAGTTCCACATTTGAAAAAAACTGCCTTTCTGGTAAGTACCTTCCCACGATTAGTTCCATGGAGGCAGAGGGGTGTCTAGATCACCTGATTAATCCTAATGCCTTGGGCAGGGCGTGGGTTCAGAGAGGTTGTCAGTAAATGTGTGGTGAGTGAGTGGACTGTAACTATTTGCAGGGAGACTGCACATTTCCCAGGCTCCTCCACCACACCTGGAATCATGCTGTGCAAAACTAAGCACCTGATCAGCATGTCCCCTGGTCCTAGGGCACCCAGACCCCCATTTCACATGTCTTCTTGGCTCACCTCTTCCTTTCCACTCTGCTCCAACTAAAGTCAATGCACTGTGGGAGCCGCCTTCTCCAGAGCCTGGGCCCAGATGGTTGCCATGACAACACACCCTAAGAGCAGGCACTTGACAAGGGCCTTCCCCTCTACCTCAGGGCAGGAGGGATTATGGGAGACCCTGAGGCCCACAGCAGAGGATGAAGCCAGAAGATCCCATCTCTGTGGACCGTAGACCACCTTCCGCTGAGCATCGAAACCAGGGATGCTGCCGTTGGAGTTTCTGTTTTCTCACCCAAAGAGCACACAGGAAAAGTGGCTTGGGATGCATCAGGGGTCACACATCTCCTCATTCTTTTTATTAAAACAAGCAAAATGGTTAGCGTCTGGCATCAAAGACAGTTTACAATACCCAGCCTGAATCTAAATGCAGGTATCCCGGAAGTGCTTATGAGGGCGGAGCTGCTCTTGCTTCCCCGCTGGAATTTGGCATTAAAGGGCACGGCAAAGTGCTGATGTCCAGGGGGTGCTGGCACAGGTGGCAGGCATCTTTGCTGTGTGCTGATGTGAGGCATGGATGCTATTAGAGGGTGTTGGTGGCACAGGGTACACGCGCTTCTGGCCTCATCCCTCATGCTGAAGTGTAATTCCAAGACTTTAACTTTTCTCATGCACAAGCCCCAGAGCCTTTAACATTCATTCATCCCTAGCTATACTGACAACACTTCAGATTTACACAGCCTCGTTCTAATTGCAAGAGTTCAAAGGAAATGTACTGTTTTAGTAGCTGGGCAGAGGGGGCCTGCAAAGGGTAGGGTTTTATGCGTCACTGTATTAGCACATTGCATCTAGTAAGTGCTCAATAAATGTTGATGAGCTGAGTAGGCATGCTAGAGGTGAAGACAGCACCCCACCCTGAGGGGCACTGCCCACTCTTCAATAGGTCTTCTCAGTTCCTTAGGCCCAGACAGTGCACACGGGTGATCCCACACCTTCAAAAGGGACACATGTCCACACACTGGGCTTTTGCCACTAAACTGCAGATCTGCAGCGATGGCCCTGGGCCACACCGCCCACTTCTTGTCTCTTTCTTAGCCTTTTTGTCAAGATCCAGCACAGGACCTTCTCCCCAAGCCCTCCTGCCCTCAGCTACCTTCCTCCTGATTTGCAGTTCATTTGCAACTTACAAAGGAGAGTAAGGAGACCCTGTCCCTTCTAAGGGCATTCCCTCTCTCCTCACTTAGGTGACAAGCTCCGGAGGTCATGCAATCACAGAGCATATGGGCCAGTAATGATGACAGTGTCTTGGTCCCCATATCCCAAGCAAGTGGCCCAGATGCTAATGAAGAAGAGAATCCACTCCTCCCTTGGCTGAGGGCATTTCTCTGGATTAGTGCTTCCTTGGAGAGACCTGTGGGAACCTTGAAAATCAGGTCCGGACAAAAAGAGAAAACATTTATAGCCAAGCATAGTGTAGAAGCTGGCGAGGTCGGCAGAGAGCCGTTAAGTGGGGGCACTCCAGCCTGGCTGAGTCACGGAGGAGGTCTCGGGGGAGGGGGCCCCAAGCAAGTGTTGAAAAACAGGAGGCATCAGCGCAGCCCAGAAGATTGGGAGGCAGTCTCAGGTGGGGGGAGCAGCCTGGGCAGGTTGGTGACAATGACCTCTCAGATGAGCAGCCTCTAGGAGTCCCTGGGCAGTATCTGCATTTCACATATATATTCATTTATACCCCCAGTGTCCACCTGGCATTCATATCTGGAGCGATGATAGTGCTTACGTCCTTTCCTCTGCCAAACGCACAGGGATGTGACAGGAGCTGTGTGTCTACAGGGACCCGCAGTCTCCGTCCCTGAGAGATATTTACATGCTGACTATCAGGGGCCAGGGGCGTGCTCCCCATGAAATGCCTACAATGAATTATGAGGTAGAATGAGGCACCCCACTACCTCTGAGCTTTTTTCCATACTTGGTATTTTGAATTTATCACAATTATCTGAAAATGACAGAGCTTATAGTTGGGGTGTATTACCGGAGACTAAGACCTACAGCACAGTAGATCTGTGTGTGTGGAGGTGGGCACTTGGATCAGACATGGTCACCAGAAAGCCAGGGCCAGGTTGGCCTCCCAACATCATCGCATGGCACTACCAACAACAAAGCCCCCCTGACATGACTTAACAATATTCGATGTCTTTGCATAGTGGATATCTGTTGTTCCTAACTTAAAATTCCACACTTCACAGAAAAGACAGATTCTCTTCATCTGGGGGATCTTATCATATAAAAAGGAAGCTTGTAAAAAAAGATGGGGCAGGGGTGTGACAGAAGACAGCTACTGCCCAGGGACAACATGTTAAGAGTATTTATAGTCTATCAGTATATCTTGAGAAAGCAAAAAGTTGTGTGTCATCTAGAACTTGATGTAAGTGTTGACTAGATGTTGTCCTTTATTATGTAAATGTAATTCAGATAAGGTTACCTGACTTTGTATCTATACAAAAGAAATTTTTGTATAACAATACGATCAATTAACAGTAATAAAATATAGTAATATCCTGGAATCAGACTGGCCTGGTTGAAATCTTTGGTCTCCTATTTACTACTGTATTTCCTTGGGAAGGCTTTTGAACGTTTCTAAAGCCTCATTCTCCTCTTCTTTAAAATGGGATATTTAGTGCTTGCTTCAGCAGCACATATGAGGGCTGTCTGTAAAGTAGCCAGCCATGTAACCTTTCTCATTATAATGACAATGACTGTATTTTTTCTGGACAGACCTCACATACTAAAATGAGATAGTTACCTCCATCAGTCTGCTGAGAAGACCTTAGATCATCAAAGCATATAAAGTTTTAGTGCACTGCCTGACACATAGTATGTATTCAATAAATATTAACCATTGTGATTATATGAGAATAAGAACACTAAATAACAACTTTTCAACTTAAAAAGGCCAGGTGAGTCCAAATAGGGTTTCCTGTGAAAAATGAGCCCATGATGCAGGATAAAGAGCAAGCCTGTTTGGCCTCGCTACTGACTATGGAAAATACCAGGAAAGCCAAGCGCTAGTCCTGGTCCTGAATTGCCTTTCTGTGACGCCTTGGGCATGTCACTCACCTTGCTGGCCTCCCACTCACTTCAGAATAAAGCTTTGGCACAGTTTAATGTTGAATAATGGCCCAAGGTCCTTCCAGCCATAACATTCTAGGGTCAACCTCTAGGGCAGCTGGAAAGGCAAAGGTCGACACTGTACATTTCATAATTAGAGGACAGAGTGATGGGGTCTGTGGGTCACATCATGTAATGAATCCTCTGCCTCCACGCTGGGAGTACCTGTGTACAGTTATGCAATCACCTGCTGAAAGGAAGGTAAAATCATATCCAATCACTGAGAAGAACAACTATAATTCATCGAAGCCACAGTTTCTACCTAAGAAAGTCATAGAGGTCATGTTAGTCTTTCTCAGGACTCAATCTTGGAAGAGCTCTGTATTTCCACAATACCATGCAATACAAAGGGGACACTTGCATGGCTTTCTTACTGACTTGGTGTTAGACCGGTGCGTTACCTCTCATTATCCTTGGGCTGTCATCCAGTACTCCCACACAGCCTAAAATCCCAGCGCAAACTTTAGAGTACATACGAGTCACCTAGCAGGTTTGTTACAAATGTAGACCCTTTCCCTTCCCCAATGACGCTGCCTGTCTACTGTGGAGCCCAGGGATGTGCCATTTTAACAGCCTCCCCAAATTTCTCTGGTGTCAGTGGTCCACACTGTGAGAACTGCCCTCTGATATTCATCATGGATGGCTTTGGAGAGACCATATGGTGGCTGAGCGACCACCATGACCTGACCTGAGGCTTTCATGCTTCTGCTGTCACCAGGCAGCGAGAATGACTAATGCACAATCTCCTTTTGTGCAACAAAAGTGCAATTCTAGAATTTCTAAGATGCAAGTCCACTTGGGAGTGATAAGCACTCCCCATGGTACCAACCCCAGCCCTTGTCCCCTCATACCTAATGCTGCCTCACTGCTCACCCTGAGCTAGTTACTCACTCTTCCCTGCCTCCCCAGACAGAGACTAAATGAGAGTCACTCAGCGTTCAAGTACCTCACGCATGGAGAACTGGAGTCCCAAGTAATTGAGTCAACAATGCATGTAAGGCTCCAGGATATTTCCCAAATTAACAGTCGTATTATCATCAAAGTATTATCATTTAGGTAAAATGCCTGGGGCTAGATAACAGATTTGAACCCTGGTGTTCTTACTTAGTGCACTATGGTGTCATGCTCAACATATGCACTGCAGCTATCCTTGGGGAACACTGTCCTACCCTCCCTCTGGGACCTTATCGATCTTCATCCCATCCATTCTCAGCTTCATAAACAAAGGGGACCACATATATTTGGTAGACCCCCTGTGGTACATCTCCAATCCTTTAGCTGCTTTATCCCTCTCAGAACCCCCTTGGTTTTGTCAGGTTGTTCTTAAGGCCTATTGGTCCAGCTATGAATTATTTTATACATAGCCAGAGACATGCTTTTGATTTTGATCCCAGCCCTGTCCATGATTACATCAAGTATTTGGGCTCCTTTTTAGGGACATAACCATGTTTTTTTTGTCAGTCTTCAGAAAACTATCTGCAATGATTTGCAAACCTTTGTACTAGGTTATCCTGGCTGCTCATCTCCAAGTGTAATTTGAGTTATTTTTTCCATATGCTTTGTTCATACAGATGCCCTTCTGCCTTTTTTTAGCACACTTGCCCACAGCTTAGTATTTCATGGTTAGAAATATCCAGACGTTTCATCACATACACGATTATATAAAAGTGTTGAACTGGATCACCCCTAACTAATGCCTAAGGGCCTATACTGTTTATAGTTTTCTATTCAGAGAAGTGACATTGTCTATCTATCTACCCATTGTTTCCTGTCGCTACAATAGACTTCACCCCTGAGATGGTTTCCACTGACAGCATGTACATTAACAACTGTAGTAGGTCAACTATAATTAAAAAGTTAAAATTAAAAAACAAAACAAAACAGCTATAGGGGAGGGAATATATGGAAAAATTCAGAATACCAATTGCATGTAGTTGCCAAGTTCTTGTGATAATTGTTTGATTGTTCCACATACTTTGCCATCATAGTCTTAACTTTGACTTCAGAATATTTAACTGTGTTGTGTATCTAAGTCTACAAACGCAAGGCTGAGCAATTGTCCTGCAAACCGGAGCCATCCACTTAGTGACTACAGACCATTCTGGGAAGAATGGGATTACTATGCCCACATCAAGAGTCTCAGCTTGTGGGAACAACCACATTCACACATGTATCTACCTATGCCGCCGTAGTCTTTGGTTTAGCTCATTCAACTCTAGATCTGCAGCCTATCACCCAATAAGACAGAAAAATTTTATTGGGCACACAAGCAGTTAAAGATCTTTCCTCTGTTGGATAAGATGAAGAAACAAGTACTCTTGAAAATACAAAGAGAAATTAGTCTGATAATGAAAAACCACTGAAAGCAATTTACAAACCATTCCCCTGACAATACATAAACTCTTAATATACAGTACATAATTCAGACCTGGTCTTTTTTTTTTCCTCCCAAATCATACATCTTTCTAACAGCTATACTGACACCTGAATTTCCTTTTCTACGGTTTCAGAGGGATATACAGTAGCAAACTCGGCTATGCATTGAATGAAGCTAATAGCTTGTATTATTTATTCAAAGGGATGCCTTTGGTAATTAAAAAAAAAAAAAAGGCTAATCAAGCAGTTGTGAAACCAAACATTCACAAAATCCAAGCACTTGTGTAAAACCTAAATTTGTTGCTGTGCACCCTTCAATAAACAAACTGTGCGATTGCCATAAATAAAAGGAAAATTAAATGATAAAACTAATATTTCCTTAAAACCTATGCAAGCCAAAAAAAAAGTTTTGCAAAATAAAATTGGGTGGAGGATCTAATACATGGGGAGCCGTGGTCTCCCAAAGGAGAAAATAGCAAAAAGGAATTTCAGAAAGGATAACAAATTAGTTTAGCAAAGTCACAATGAGAGAGGGCAGACAAAAATAAAGGCAAAGGATGTCGTGTCCAAGGAAAGAGGAAGGGGCGAGTGGAAACAGCTGGAATTGTTCAGCTGTGTCAACATACGGCTGTTTCACAGATTGACTAGCAAAGTGTCATCTGAAACCAATTACATTCCCAAAACCCCACGGACCCAGTTCATAACATTGATTAATCCACAATGTGAAAAAGTCCCCAAGCAAAACTAGAACAGCTGTCAGCCCTTGGAGCTCAAAAAACAGTAATTGCTTAAGAAAAGAAGAAGAAAAGCTCTTCTTGAAATTTTAGGGATTTTTTTCCCCAGAAGATAGATTTGAACTGCTCCTACTCCTGTCGTGTCTGAGGACTGTTAGAAAAGTAGGGATCATGTCAGAAAAAAAAAACAACCTAAAAAACAAAGTCCATTCCAAAATCAGAACAGAAAGGCCTCAAAGTCTGGAATACTTTGTATCTTTTTGCCCCCTGCTAAGAGTAACACTATGCCTTTCAATTTTTTAGAAGTGTGTTTATAGCTTTTTCTTCTCATTATTTTAAATGCTTTAGCCGATTTCCTTTGAGCCAATTGAAATGTAGCTATATTTAATATACTATCTAATGAAGAAATCCTTTTTTATACCTTTTATTACATTTCCTAGGTAGAAGTACACAAAGTCCTCGATCTGCAAACATCTAACTTGAGCATGAATGAAACATACAAACAGCCACCACACCTCTTCAAGGAGCCCACTACCTGCACAGGACATGGTAATAGTGTACACAGAGCCTTGGCCTCGTCTCTGAAACTACAGCAGCTAGACATCCAGCCAGCAGGTGCTTCAGAGGAGACCCCACGGCCATAAAAATGGCCATGGAAGGCGCCTGAAGAAGTCTCTGTTTCCTTAGATCCTGGCCTGAAATCTCTACTATGAAGAGGCTGAAGAGGTTGTAAGAGTCCCTCATTCTGTGGATGAATTTTACCCCCCCCCACAGATATACCGGTAAAATACATGCTTATTTATTTGTTCATTCATTCTGCAACCTATATCAAACACTGGATTTCAGCATGTGAAGTTTGTGCACGAGTAAACCAAAGCTTAGAAAGGCTTAGTGACCTGCCCAGCGCTGTACAACTAGTTAAGTGCCATACTTTGGACTCCAACTCAGGACTATCTGATACCTAATTCTGGGCTCTTTCCAAAAAACCATGTTACTACAGTATGATTGACATAGATTTGCATAAGCTAGACTGGGAGCTCCAAAGCATACAAATTACAAACAAACAAACAAACAAACAAAAACTGGGTATAGATTGGACTGGAAGAACATAAGCTGTTATAAATTCAGATTCCACTGTGTTTTGCTCCCTCTATAAATACTCTGTTAGTGATCTAATGGTCTCCTCAGTTGAAACAACACTCTGTAATGGCAATTTTTAGGAAATTGAAGTATGTCTTTGATTTATCAATGCTTTTCACCCAGACACTTAAAGCCAGTGTCTCATGGCACTAAACAGTCCAGATTTTTTCTAATTCAAGCAATTCAGAAAAATATAAACCTTAACTCCATTGCTACATCCTTGGATTCGAAAAAAGAAAAAAAGAAAAGAAAGAAAAAGTAAAAAGTTACAACCCACAATTCAGTGTGTTGAGCAAAGGAATACAAGCTTATTCATTTTCAGATCTCAGAACTGGAAGATCAATGTTAACTCTAGCAACAAGTTATTTCAGATGGAAGAACTCCCATTCTCCAAACAGTAGCATCTTTAGAGCTTTGCAACAGGTAATATCTGCACTGAGTTTTGAAGGATTAGAGATGGGACCAGGAAGGCAAGGCTCAGAGACAGAGCAATGCGAAACAATTAGTCTCCAGGCAGTCTCTCTTTTTTTTTTACCTAGAGGATATGTATAATTATTGTGTTGTTGTTTTTTTTATGCTCATGATGGCACAGATAAAGAACACCAATTGCTCCCAACAGAACTGTAAGTACAGTGTACATGTTTCTAAGAGCAAATTACTGTTTATACATGGACAGGATTGCAAATGAGGGGAAGAGCATTACAAATTACATGTTATGGAAAAAAAGCCAAAACATTTCCATGTCTTTCTTTTGAGGAAAGATATCATTACCTGCAGCATGCCCCCTTCTCTCAGTCCCCTCAATGGACACCGGCATTGATAAGCCTACAAGAAATACAATAAGTTTACATTTTTATGTTATGATTTTAGAACGTGAGTTAATATCCAGAGGTTGAAGCATAAAATCATTCACATTTTCATGTATCAAGCTGCTCTCAGAATCACTAGTGCAGAAAGATGATAACTCAAGTGCTGAATGGAGAGATCATCTGTCCTAAGAACTACACATGACTGTGACGGTCAAATAAATCTAGCCAAAAAGGTGTACCATTAAACGACAAAAAAAAAAAAAAAAAAAAAAAAAAAAAAAAAAAAAAAAGGAAACTTAAAAGAACCCAGATGAAGTTTTGTAGAAGGTTGGAACTTTTCTTTGGGCTTTTTGATTAACTAAGAGTTACTGTAAGCTAGATTGTTTTTCTTTCCTTACAAACAATTCCCATTTTATAAAGCCTAGTCCTATTCCCAGAAATAGTGTTTCTGTGAATTAATGGAGGGTCAAAATTCATTCTTATTCTCCCTCTCTCTTCCCTTCTCTTTCCCACATGACCCTAAAAGTTAGGACTGAAAGATTACAATGTAGTGTATTTCTCACGGGTCCTAATACTATTCTGAAGATGAAATGAGTTAGTACATATAAAGCACTCAGTACAGGGCATGACAACAGTAGAACTGTTAGAACAGTGGTAAGTGCACAAAGCAAGTGTTCTCATTCTATTAGGGTCCCAGGAAAAGCGAAGTCCAAGAGTCTAGGTCTGGTTAGTCCCAACGTGGTTTTGCAGCAAATAAGGACTTCTTTTTTTAAAGTATGGCTTGCTATCCATTCCTCACCACCATCAAGCACACCTTTTCTTGACTCATTGCAGACAACAAGCTGAACAAGAGGAGGCAGTACATATCTGCTCTGACCTACAACTGGCAAAGGCCGCACTCGTCTCTCCTCTCTTGCTTCTGTGCTATAATGGCAACTCTGTGCAGTCTGCTGAGATTCATATGCTAAGAGTCCTCTGTATGATTGTGAGACAAAGTAGAGGGCAGTGAGCAGGTGTACCATTTGTCACAACCAGCTTCCTTACTGCTCCTGTTTCATTTAAAACCAAGACACTCAAGGACCCTGTGCGATTAGAAATAGCTCACATCTCGACAGCATGGAACCTCGTAGGGTGGGACAGGTATTAAAGGTTGTCTAGGCCCACTTCCTCACAACACTATCAGTCATTGCTCAGTGGTTCCAATTTCTCAAATGGAATGAACTGCCTAACCTAGTGCCACTGCTTATATTGCGGAACTTGACTTGCCTCAACTCAAGGGAGTTGAATGATATACCGTATTTTCCAGCGTATAAGATGACCGGGCGTATAAGACGACCCCTGATTTTCGGTTGACATTTTTTCGTTTCAAAAGTCATCTTATACACCGGAAAATACAGTAGAGAGGCGGTCCGAGCAGCCTTGCAGTGATTGGTGCGGGATCGAGTTGGAAAATTCGTTTAGCGGCATATCGAGACAATTTTCGGGATCGAGTTGGACAATTCATTTAGCGGCATATCCAGATGATTTTCGGGATATACTCGGTGTATAAGATGACCCCCGATTTTCGGTTGACTTTTTTTCGTTTCAAAAGTTGTCTTATATGCCGGAAAATATGGTAGGCGTGGAGGATAAAGGGCAATGGACTTATGAAGAGAGTCGAGGAAACCCCAGAAATGTAATTCTTATCTCAATTTATCAGATACCTGACTTAAAGGTAAATATTAAACAGAAGCTAGGCACACTGCTTTTACAAGCTTCTTCCCATGCCAATACAATCTTCACCCATCTTCAGATTCAGGACAGGCAATGCACTATCAATCTACTTTAAAAGAAAACTATTGGGGTTTTCTGCAGTTATTGAATTTTTTCCCATCATAAATGTCAACCTTTGTCAAAATCATTGCTAAATTTCAGAAGGCATTCTCTGGTATCAGACTCATTGCTTTCTAGAGAGCATGCAGTCTATTTCCATGAACATAAGATATTATTTTCTAGTTTCTTACCACCAAAGCATTGCCTTACCACTCATAACTGAGCTGAACCATCACATGTCAATGACAGTGAGGTTCCAATTGCTTCCTATTCTAGAACAGTGTTGCCTACAGAATGGAGTCTAGGAACAAATTGGCAAGGGTGTGCTTGCTATTATCACAAGGTGCGATGGATACCAGGCCCCTCCCCTGAGTCATACCAACACACTCTGATCTCACTTCTCCTTGGGAACTCTTATAAGGATGTGCCTTTAAATGTAGCCTTAGCTGCACTGCTAGATGTATTTATGCTAGTGTTTGCCTGCAAACCTAAAAGAACAAAACTACAGAATGATAGCAGTGGTGTCCATTAGGGAAACCACTAGAGAAATTAAAGCTATCCACAAGAATAGACATTTTTTTTCCAAAGAAGACATACAGGGGAAGCCAGGATGGCTCAGTGGGTTAAGTGCTCACTTTGCAGCACCGGGGACCAAGGATCGAATCCCGGCCTCGGCCTGTGTGGAACCATATGCTGAACTGGGAGCTCCCCCAGTTCAGTTCTCTCTCTCTGCCTCTGTATCTCTCTCTCTCTCTCTCTCTCTGTCAAAAAACAATTAAAAATAAATAAATAAATAAATATTAGAAGACATACAGATGGCCTACAGGTACATGAAAAGATGCTTAATATCAACAATCATCAGAAAAATGCAAACCAAAACCATAATGGGGTATCACATTACACCTATTAGAATGGTTATTATCAAAAAGATGAGAGATGTGTTGTCAAAGATATAGAGGAAAGGGAACCCTTGTGTACTGTTGGTGAAAATATAAGTTAGTGCAGCTACTAGGGAAAACAGTATGGCAGTTCCTCAAACAATTAAAAATAGAACTACCAAGTGATCCAGCAATTCCACTTCTGGGTATTTATCCAAAGGAAACCCTAACTCAAAAAGATGTATGCACCCCCATGTTCACTGCAGCATTATTTTTAATACTAAGATATGGAAGCAACCTAAATGTCCAACAATGCATAAACAGAAAAGAAAATGTGTTGTTTTTCTGTGCGTGTGATGGAATATCATTTAGCCATAAAAAGGAGGAAATCTTGCCATTAGTGACAACATGGATGGACCTTGAGATCATTATGCTAAGCAAAATAAGTCCCACAGAGAAAGCCAAATGCTAGATAATCTCACTTATATGTAGGAACTAAACAACAACAATAAAAAGAAAAACCAAGCTCATAGATACAAAGAACAGATTGGTGGTTGCCAGAGGTAGGAGTGGGGGTGTGGGGGGCTGAGGGGTGGGCAAAATGGGTGAAGGGAGTCAAAGGTACAAACTTCCAGTTATAAAATAAATTCTGGGGATGTAATGTATAGCAGGTTGACAATAGTTAATATACTATAGTGAACATTTGAAATTTGCTAAGAGTAGATCTTAAAATCGCTCATCATAAGAAAAGACTTTTTGTAACTATGTATGGTGATAGATGTTAGCTAGAGTTACTGTGGTGATCATTTTACAATGTATACAAATATCAAACCATGTTATACACCTAAAATTAATACATTATATGTCAATTATACTTCAGTTTAAAAAGTTACATGGAAAATAACAATTCAATTGAAGCCATTTTATGTGTCAGGGTGACTTAATGTCTTTGTGGTGATTGGGAGAAATTAGAAAAAACAACCTATTCTTAAGCCACCCACAAAAAAATAAAGTAATTAAAAACAACAACAACATATGCTTCATGTCTATGAATTCCTTATACTTTATGAAAATCACCTTCCTCCCCCTGAATTACCCTCCTTCCCATAGAAATGGATAAAAATTCCTATTATTTTACTGGACTACTCCAGAGGAAGGTGACAGTAAGTTGGTAGAGTCCTGAAATGTTTCTCAATGTTCTAGCTCCATCTCTTTCGCCTCGGGTGAGGTTAAGGTCACGGTTGCATGCTGTGGGCTGAAACCAATTCATAGGAGAGCCATGGGATATTGTGAAATTTCCAGGGTAACCGACTTACATCTGTCAGACAGCACAGGCTATTACTATGAAGTTCTTTCAAACTAACTATTAATAAATGGAACTGCTAACTATTTCTCTGGATCTAGGGAGTGAAAAAGTTACTGAGACACAAAAGCACCTGAGTTGAGAACATGTGGGAACCGCAGAGGTACGGGGAGGGGAGGTTCTTTCCCTCAGACCTCAGTGCCCACAGGCAGCAGGCTAAAGAGTGTCTCTACCCTTCTACCTTGAAAGGATCTGCAAGGGGAGAGCGTAATGGATTTTGTCACTGTGTGACTTGTCACTTCAAGTTCAGGAAGAAGTGGTGGTCCAGATGAAATGCAGTTAGAGGAAGCCTTGAGAGACCCCTCAACCATGTATGTGCGTGACATGTAGCATATGCTCAGTACATGTTAGTAGTAGCAATGGGGTGGGAGGATGATAGTTGTGATTATTATCTCCACCCAGAATTTAGTTGACTTACAAAATGCAACCAAGGCCCAAACCTACTCTTTTCTCATTTTTACCCCAAGAGCAAATCTTTGCGAGGAACCATGGTGCACAAAGTTTGTTAGTTTCAATTACAATACATAAAGCAGTTTGACAAGTGCAGTCTTATCCATGGCATTGAGGGCTGCCAGATATGTTTATGCACTGCACACAAGACCACCTTGTAGCAGGCACCATCTCAAGTTGTCTAATATACAACCTGCACAACCCTATGCAGCCACTCTGCTTGGTTGCTAAAGTCCCATCTGATCGATGGAAAATAGTGATAGGTGTCTTTAGCCAACCATCATGCTCATTATTGGGTGAGTGTTCCCATCATGCCTCCAGGCAAGTACATCTGGGCACCGAGGCAGCAATGAGAGAATAGGGCCAGAGTTAGGCCGCTCTGGGAGAGGGCTCTCAGGCAGGTATGCTGGGGAGCAAGCCAGCCTTCAGCCCTGGCAGGGGGCAGAGAGTTACAGTGTAAGCAGAAGAGTAGTTGTGAGGGATAAA
>PVKE010014096.1:0-35490 GCA_004027555.1 Craseonycteris thonglongyai | reverse complement strand
TTTTTTTTTTTTTTTTTTTTTTTTTTTTTTTTTTTTTTGCAGGTATCTTTCCCGTTTTCCCAGCACAGTTTATTGTATAGAATGTCTTTATCCAATTGTATATTTTTGCTCCTTTCTCATAGATTAAATGATCATACAGGCATGAGTTTATATCTGGGCCCCTATTCTTTTCCATTGATCTCAAAGTCTGTTTTTATACCAATACCATACTGTTTTGATTATTGTTGACTTATAGTATAGTCTGATATCAAGTATTGTGATTCATCCAACTTTGTTCTTCTTCCTCAAGATTGTTGTGGCTATTCAGGTAGTACTGTGGTGCCATATAAATTTTAGATTTGTTCAAATTCTATGGAAAATGCCATTTGTATTTTGATAGGGATTGTACTGAATCTACAGATTGCTTTAAGTAGTATGGTCATTTTAATGTTGTTAATTCCTCCTATCCCTGAGCACATTATATGCTCCCATTCATTTGTATCTTCTTCAGTTTCGTCAGTGTCTTATAGTTATCTGAGTGCAGGTCTTTTACCTCCTTGGTTAAATTTATTTGTAGGTATTTTATTTTTTTGATGCAACTGTAAATGGGATAGTTTTGTTAATTCATCTGACATTTCATTATTGGTACATAAAAATGCAACTGACTTTGGAATAATTTTGTAACCTGCTACTTTACTATTAATGAAATCATTTATCAATTCTAATATATTTTTGGTGGCATCTTTAGGGTTCTCTATAAATAGAATCATGCCATCTGCAAATAATGAGTTTTATTTCTTGCTTTCCAATTTGGATGCCTTTTCTTTTTCTTGTCTGATTGCTGTGGCTAAGACTTCTAATACTACGTATATGTTGAGTAAAAGTGGTGAAATTGGACATCTTTGTCTTGTTCCTGATCTTAAGAAAAACACTTATAGCTTTTCACCATTGCATATGATGTTAGCTGGACTTTGCCTTTTAGTATGTTGAGGTATGTTCCCTCTGTTCTTACTGTGCTGAGAGTCTTTATCATAAATGGATACTGGATTGTATAAAATGATTTTTCTGCATCTACTGATATTATCCTGTAAATTTTTTATCCTTCATTTTAATTATGTAATGTATCATGTTAACTGCTTTGCAGATATTGAATCAACCTTGCCTCACAAGATGAAGTTCCACTTGATCATGGTGTATAGTCTTTTTAATGTATTACTGAATTTGGTTTGCTAATATTATGTTGAGGATTTTTGCATTTATGTTATCCGAGCTATCAACCTATATTTTTTCTTTTTTGTAATGTCTTTGTCTGGCTTTTGGAATAAGGGTAGTGGTAGCCTTGTAAAATGAGGTTGGGTGCCTTCCATCCTCTTGAATTTTTTGAAAAAAAAAAAAGCCTCTGGATTTGTGCAATTAGAGTGGAATCCCAGGGTATCACAAAGGAGGAGTGAACAGAGCTCACCAGGCCAATAAAAATTCAAAATTGTCCATGTGGGAGGAGGGTTCAACACAAGAAAGATGGCTTCTGCCCACTGGCTACATGGAAGGGATGATAGTGGCTTTTCCTTCAGCCCTCACCCTGAAGCCAGCCGCATGACTCAGTTTCTCCCTGTCTTACTTTAGCACCTCTCAAGCCACAATCCCTCTGCCAGAGGCCAGAGTGAGTGCCTGAGAGTGAGAGAGTGTGCATACATACCCTTTCAGAGGATTTCCATCAGACTTGCATCTCAACTGGATAAATAGGATCCCTGCTGATTTTCACAGCCAGATTTTCTGGGGAATCCTCTTCTCTGCACTGGTACTCCAGATTAGGGAACCTTTGTGGGGCTGGGACCCTTTGCTCTTCAGGAGGACCTCTGCAGCCAAGATATCCCTCTTGCTTCTTGACTGCCACAAATGGGTGTGGGGCCAGCCTGTTTTGTTTCATTTCTTCCTACCATTCTTGAGGTGGCTTTTTCTGTATCCTTGGTTGTAGGAGTCCTGTTTAGCTAGTCTTCGGATGTTTTTCCAGGTTGATTGTTTGATAATTCTAATTTAATGTGGTCACAGCACAAGGATTACCTACTCTGTCATCTTGACTAGAACTCTCTACCTGTCATTTTTAAAAGTGTCTTGCACTACATTCAAGAGTAAATGGAGAGTAAATTGTGTTAAAATTAAGCAAGGAGCTACTAATACTATTGTGTCCCTGAAAACAATGATACTATTAATGTACTGGAGATAGGACAAAGATATTCAGGTCACCAGGGACCTTATTAATTTTAAGAAAGTAATGGACCCGAGGGTTTTTAAGCAGCTCTGTTGCTCTGTGCATACAGATGAACTCTGCTGCATTTAATTGCATTTCACTAAGCCCAGTCTAGCCATTCCTTCACAGATGTGACCTCAAACCAGTGAGGACTTGCACCATTGTCTCCTGTGTTCCTTCTCCAAACTGGCCTCACATAAAAGGCAATCACAGAAATAGATTGGCTCCCCAGTGGTGGTCACTGCCTTTGTGAAACAGTAACCATTTCCAGAAATGAAATATAACTTCAACTATTGCGTTCTTAGATACACCAGTTTTTGCGTTCATTCACCATTCAACAAATAGAAATGGAAGCTCTATTTTCTACCAGCTCAGATGCTAGGTGACTGGAATACAGAGGTGAATAAGTGCAACCTGTGCCTCTACCTATGAAGCTAATATTAATTAGTTAACAATACATGAATAAAATAACTGCTGGTTATAATAAGTGGCATCAAAAGACAAGAAAGAATCTAAAACAGAAACTAAAAGGTGGGACCATGTTTGAACTACCTCTGAGGAGGAAATATTTACAGAGACTAAAAGGATGAGAAGGAGTTTATCATGATAAAATTCTGGGCACTATCTTATAGTTATGTTCAAGGGGAGGAAAGAACAAGAGCAAAATTCCCAAAGTTGGAAAGGACTTGATGGGTTCAAAAATCAAACAGAGCTTAATCTTCCTAGTACATAGTAACTGAGGGAGAAAATAGTGTAGGACAAGATGATTTCCACCAACTTGTTATACACATGTCCATTTCTCACTTGCAAAAATGCAAGTGAGAAAGGAATGACATAGAGATGGCCTTGAATCTGCTCTAGTTTGTAAAAAGAAGCATCAAAATCTTTGAGACTTTATCAAACCCAGGTAATAAATTGTGGCATACCTCAGTCCTGAGCATAATACACCAGCATCTTGGAATACCATGTTTGCAAATCTGAGGTACAGAGCACAGGCTGTGGAGTCCCACAGTCCTGGCTTCTAATTCAGGTCCATATGTGTGAAACTCTCTGAGATCCAGTCTCTGGCTTAAATAGGCTTGCTAACAAGACGACTTAAGGCACATCTTCACTAAATGCTACTCATAGTAGTAACCCTTTGGATATTTACTTAAAAGGCATTAACTGGTTGATACTTTATTAAATAAATAACTACATCTTAATCCAGTTTTAGACCTCACTTGCCTACCACACACAAAAATGGACAAGCTGCAGTCGGGGTGTCCAACAAAAATACATGAGAACTCCAAACATGAGTCACTTTTACAATTTTAAATTTTCTAGTAGTCACATTAGAAAGTTTTTAAAACATAGACAAATGAATTTCAATAGTATATTTAACTCAAGATATCTGAAACATTATTACTCAAACAGGTAATCAATGTTTTAAAAATATTAATGAGATATTTAACATTCCCATATTATTCTGTCTGAGTTTGGGTGTGTATTCCACACTTACAGCATGTCTCAATTCAAATTAGCAACATGTGGCTACTGGCTAATATACTGGGGTAGTGCAGCTCCACAGAGACAATCAGATTTTTAGACTCTGTGTGCCATGATCTGTCTTTAATATAATTGCAAGATTGATGAAGATTAAGAAAAATAAAACAGACAATAAAGGTAAAACCAATCCCATGCTTCAGAAGCGCATTCTGGTTTCTGAGTGTTGATAAAGCTTTCAACTTTCCCACCTCCTTGAACTATTCATGGAGCACTCATTTAATCATCTATTCATTAGTTCACTCAACATTCACTGAGCATCTTTTATTGTCCGAGTACCAAGTGCTACAGAGTCAGACAAGAACAAGTATAATTCCTGCCCACTAGATGCTCCAATATTTGGGTGGGAATCTTCCAACCTAAAGAATAGTCAGCCCAGCTTTAGGATTGTTCCCTCCCTAGCTAGAACTTGGGACAAACGCATTCTGGATTTTACTCCTCTACTAACAATTTAAGAATCCCTGAGAAAGTATTTTTCTTGTCATGGCCTTGGCTTCCTTATCTGTAATGTGTGTGAGTTCATTGAATAACTATGAAGCATCTTTTCAGTTTAAGATTGCAGCATCAGCCTGAACCCCATTACCCTGTGCCTTGTTCTAATGATGTGCAGGAACATGGGACAGCAAACTGAAGAGAGCCCCTCCCCTACATCTACCCCCAGGAGAAGACGCAGCTTTGTTCACTTCTGAATCCTTTCCCTCCTGGTCCTTGTGTGGTTACAGGAGTCATCTAGCTTTGTTTTACTTTGCTTTGTTTTAATTACATTCAAAATTATCAAAACAATTCCCGTGGTCCACCTACAAGAATAATTGGCCCATTTGGTACATCTGATTGTGCAGGGAGAGCCCCTCGTCATCATACCACAGTCCCACACATATACTGCTCCCAGGTAGATGACGTCTAAGAAACCTAGAGAGCTCATCTAGCCCATCATTAACCTCATTTTGAGACAGCCCCAGAGGCAGTCCGTTAGCCACCAGCACAGCTGGCTGTCAATTGTGTCAAGCCAGTAACATATTAGTTAGCAGGGGAGTATTCCATAGAGGTAGCCATAGATCCAAATGCCTAAAAGATATTCTGGAATGTGGTAATTATGTCCTGCAGCTGCCAAGGGTGTCCTCTGTGAGTTCACAGGTAGTATTTGGACCATGGAAAGAAGAGGACAGATAATAGCAGCCAAGCTGTTAATAATGAACAACAGGCCTTGGTTCTAACTCACCAACACCATCCTCAACATTTAAGTCGTGATTCATTCTCAGGTTCCTACAACTGTTCCCAGGAGATTCTGGTCCACTTAATATGAGTGTTGTGCAGAGGAGATAAGGGGCAGGGGGAAGGAGGGGCGAGGTTAAGTCAAGAATAAATCATAGAAGGATTAAAGAGAGAATATACTTGGTCTTGCTAAGCATCCTGGCTCCATTTTTACAAGTAAAATTTCCCAAATTCCATTTTTTTAAGTAAAAAATTTTTTTAATTTTGTCCCAAAACAGTTTTTGCTTAATTTTCTTTTTTCATTGACAGTAAAATGAAGTAACAGAGCATCAAATGACCCAAAGTTTCAAATCAGTGGCTCACTAAACATGAGTAGAACCAAGGGCTTTAAAATATTGGAAAATTTGAGTAAATCCAATACCTTTCTCCTTTCAAGAAACTTAGCTATGTTGTTCACTGAAACTCACATATCTTAACCATCTCCACTTGGTCAGTGTTCAGTGTGACGCTCATCTGTCAGAACTGCATGGAATATCTGGTTTTTAGGCATGCAGGCTATATTCCCAGTCACCACAAAACAATTTAGGTCTGAGGCACAGATGCACATACTGAACCTAAGGCAGTACTGCTAACTGATTATGATAATATTTTTCACTGAGCCCACCCAGACTCAGTCTCAGAACCATTCTCAACCCAGAACCCTAGGTACCATATACTAATTGATCATGTCATCCTAGCCCAGAGTCTACTCTGAATTATAAATGAACCACGTGTATTAGTTTCCTATGACTACTATAAAAAATTACCCTGAATTTAGTGGCTTAAAACCATGCAAATTTCACTTACAGTTCTAGAAGTCTAAAATGTGTCCACAGGGCTGCCTGCCTTCTCCAGGCTCTAAGGAAGACTCTGTTTCCTTGCTTTTTCCAGCATCTAGAGGCCACTTATATTTCTCTTCAAAGCGAGCAGTATACAGCACAGCATCTTCTCTCCTCTCTGACCTCTGCTTCCTTCAATACATCCCCTCTCTCTGACTGTGTCCCTCTCATAAGGACCTCTGTGATTACATGGAACCTGTCCTGTAAAATCAAGCATACTCTTCCCATCTCAAGATTCTTAACTTAATCACACCTGCAAAATCCTTTTCACCACATAAAGTAATGTATTCAAAGATGCTGGGAATTAGGGTGTGGATATTTCTAGGAGCACCACTATTCCACCTACCACATCAAGTCTTGTAGAAAATTCCCTTGTGGAACTACAGAAGAGGTCTGTTAGTAAAATCTATCTGTGGGGTTTGAATACATAGCATGCATGGAGAAGCTGATTCACCGAAGTCTCTATTATTAATTAACCAAATTCATTAATGATCCTTTGACCAAATTCAGATTCAAAATATATCTTTGGACAAATCACCCCTGCAGTTTACTAAGATACACTGTAAAAAAAAAATTAATTAATTAATTTAAAAAAAACATATATATATATATATATATATATATATCTTTTAATAATACCTCCAGGGTATTAAGTTTGACTTTTCCCTCTTTTTGGTCTTCTGGTCTTGTATTCTAAATTGATTATAATTGTTTCTTTAATGTCCAGCATTTGAAAATTAAATTGTAACTGAGTCACTGAATGTCTTGTCTTTTGGGGCTTCAGTAACTACATGACAATTTGCCAGGACCTAAGGCAAGAAGGACATAGCCCTTCCTGTGCCCTTCTCTTGTTTAGCTTGTTATTAAGATTCCTATTTTTATTACATGTGATGGAGGTCAGTTTCATTACTGCCAATCTGCAAGCTGCTACAGTCACTCTGGGAGACATTAGCCTGTCACCACTGAACCAGCTGGGTCGCAGAATTCTGCAATAGGTCTCACTTTTTAGCTCTAAGAACAAAAAATACATAACCGTAGAGAGCACACAGCATTATCTGACTTTCAACACCAGCCCCAGGACAATGGCAGTGATAAATTGACACCATCCAGTGCCTGCAGAGGTGCGATACCATAACCAGAGGCTATATCCACTTGGCAGAGCTAAAGCAACTTTCCAAAGAAACACCCACCACTAAAATTGGAGCTGGGTTAAAGTTCCCTCTAAGACGCTTGTTGAACAAGACTAGTACGACCTGGAAAGACATGTCCACTATTCAACAGTGGGAAAATAGTAACACATTTGCTTACTATGAGTATAAATAATTAGAAATACATCAAAATGTCAGTGATAATTAGCTCAGGAATGCTGTGTTACAGTGACTTTTTAATTATTTATTTTATGCCTGTTTGTATTTTCTAGATTTTCTGCAATGGGAACATTGCTTTTGTAAAATTAAAAAGGTTTTTTATTAATAATGATAATTTATAGCATTCCTCTTGACAACAAGCTAACCAAGTCATATATGAGCCTTAAGTAAAGCAAAGAAGCAAGACTGTGTTTGAACTTGTGCAAGCTTAGGCAAATTTCTTACGGTAATTATTTTGAGTTACATGTGAGGCATGTACTAAAGGACAGAAACTGTTCCTAGTGATAATACAGTGCTGCACAAGGTAAGAAAAGTCCCTTGGGGGAACAAAGGGAAGACAAAAATACACACATTCTAAATGTCATGTAGTTCTAAGTGCAATGATTAGACAGCACAGGGTGCTATGGCAGAAAATGACTAGGGGCTCCTTTATGTTGGATGATCAGAGAAGGCTCCTCTGAGGAGGGAACATATAAGCTGAGACCTGAGTGACAAGAAAGAGCTGGCCTTGAGAAGAGCAGGGAAGGGCATTTCAGGCAGAGGGACCAGGCAGATGACAAACCCTATAATGGAAACAAGCCTGATGTGTTCATGGACAGGAGGAAGGCCAGTGTGGCCACAGCCTCATGAGCAAGGAAGTGAGTGGAACAACATGAACTCAGAGAAGCAGTAGCCAGGTCATAGGGGGCCCTATAGACCAGACTTAGGATTGGAATTTCTTTTTTTTTTTTTTAAGATTTATTTTACTGTTTTTGGCAGAGACAGAGAGAGAAGGGGGAGGACCCAGAGCAGTCTCCATAGTTGTACATCATCAGTTTTCAACATGGTTTTGTTCCACACAGGTGGGCAGGGGCCTTGCTGGGATGGGGGCCTCCTGCCTGGGAGGCATGCCCCAATTCAGCACATGAATCTGCACAGGCCAGGGCTGGGATTCGATCCTCGGTCCCTGGGGCTGCAAAGCAAGCGCTTAACCCATTGAGCCATCCCAGCTTCCCTAACAATTGAAATTTTATTCTAAATGTAATGGTAAACAGTGTAGATCTTTAAAAGGGAGAGCATGATCTGATTTCTATTTTCGAAAGATCTAGCTGCTATGAGAGAATTGGATCAGAGGGTGAAAGAACATAGCAGAATCTGTTAGGAGGCTCCTGCAATAATGCCATTGACAGATGGCAGAAGTTTGAACGAAGTTGGTCAAAGCAGAGGTGGAGAAAAGTAGATTGGTACTATGACTTAGAGCTTATAGGACTTACTGATGAAATCAATGGCAGAGAGAGAAAGACATGAATCAAGGGTAACATGCATTTGTTCAATAAGTACCAATGAGTATCTAATACATGCTAAACACTCCTACCAGTGCAGAGTAGCTGATGGATGGTGGCCCCATTTACTGAGATGGGCAAGAATGAAGGAGCATATTTGGAATAAAAATAATCTGAGTTCTGCTTGGGATAGGTGAAGCTTAAGATGCTATATTCATTAAGGTAATTCTAGCTGCTCTTACAGACAAATACCAAAATCCAATGGCTTAATACTGTAATATTTTATTTCTTGCTCAGTTAAAATCCAAATCAGTTAGTCTTGATTGGTAGGCAGCTCTCCTCCAAGTGGTGATTCAGAGACCCATGTTCCTTCCATGTTATGGCCCATTCATCTTCGACATTTGGCTGTAAAAGTCATTGTGCTCATCTGTATCCATTTGAAAGATAAAGAGTATAGACAAGCACAGGTGGGAGGACTTAATGGGCCAAATCTAGAAGTGATGTACGTCACTTCTGCTCACATCCCTGGAGCTAGAAATCTGTCACACACCACACCTACTGGTGAGGGAGGCTAGAATGTGCTGTCTAGGTGTGTATTCAGGAAGAGGAAAGAAGTTGGAAAACCCCCAGCAGTGTCTCCTACAGATGCTTACCAGTCATCCAAGAGGGAGGTTAAGCAGCAGTTGCATATACAAGTTCAAGGGAGTGATCTGTGCTAGGGATAAAAATACAGCAGAATCACTGTATAGATGATGGAATTAACCAGCTATAGTGTGTAGAGAGAGAAGGGAAAGGCCCCGATCATGCCATCCTTTGGAGGTAAAGCAAAGACGGAACCAGCAAAGGAGGCTGAGACTGAGCTGCCAGGGAGGTAGAAACAAAACCAGAAAGCAGTTGTCATGGAAAAGAAGAGAAAAATTGTTTCAGTGAGGATGGTCAGCTGTATCAAAAGCTGCTGACAAAATGGTGACCACTGGATTTAAAAACATAAAGGTTACTGGTGACCTTGAGAGAGCAGTTTCAGTAGAAAAGCAGAATTGAGAGGAGATTGAGGGAGAATTGTGTAGTGAGGAAGTAAAGAGAAAAACTATAGATAGCAGGATGAAGACATTCAGCGTGAAGAGAAGCAGAGAAATAAATGTGGTACAAGTGAGTTCATGTGTGTGCTTTAAGATAGAAAATGTTAGAGCATGTTTAGATGCTCATGAGAATAATTTGTTTGAGGCATGGTGGTACAGAAAACAACGGAGAAAATTACAGAACAAACTTCTTGAGAAAGGTTGGAGATATGATCTAGAACAAAAATGAATGGGCTGGATTTAAATACGGACAGACACTTCTCTGTAACAAGAGGGAAGCTGGAAGGTGTAAGTATAGATACAGATGAGGGGATAGGTTTGGGTGGTGGGAAGTAGAATTCTTAGCTGATTTTGTTTTCTTAGTAAAGTACAAGGAAACTTCCTCAGTTGGGAGTGAACAAGGAGGAGAGAGTATAGGTGATCCAAGGAAGAAAGGTCTTAAGTATGTTAGTAAGAAAGCAAGCATTACTCTACCAAGGCAATAATACAGTAGAAATGACTGGTGGATACGAGCTCATTTGAGATTTGTGGTCCTGACCTGAATATGAGATCAGATGGCCCAATTGTATGTTTTCGCCAAGAAGTCTTGGCTACTGAAGTACAGACCTGGAGGAGGCAGTTGGATGGCATTAACCACACCCAAGTCTTGTCAGGAGGACCCCAGAGTCAGAGAAGGGCAAAGGAGTCAGGGGTGATCGTAACCATGAACCAGGGAATCTTAACTAGAAAAGGTAGGAAGTGTGGACATGAGAATAAGAAGAGGTAGTGAACTGGGAGACGTACCCTTGGCCTGGAGGTCTCAATGCAGGAGGGTAGTGGTGAAGATAAGGTCATGAGCATGATAAAGTCATGAGATTGAATAAAGGAATTGGGATAAGAAAAATATTTTTAGAGGTAAAGGGGTAAAACACCTGAGAGGCCACAATGTTCATGGATTAAATTCTTGAATATTGAAGTCATCGTCTTCAATAATGGAGAGAAGACTAAATGAGGAAAGGATAGTAGAGAGCTAAGTACTAAATGCATCAAGGAGTTTGGTAGGTGTACTAGATGTTTTCCATTTGCATCCCCTCCCATTACCCTTCTCCACCTTGCACTATATGGAAATATGAACAAGCTCCCTTGCTCTCTGGCTTCCATATGGAATGTTAGAGAAAAGAAGAAGTATAACCTTGGAATATTAATCCCCTTTGCTCCCTTGTATCAGGATAGCTTCTAACCAAACTCATCCTTTAACAGACTCACCTGTTGACAGCATCCTCAAACAGCCTTCCTCATCCTTTACATCCACTCCCTCCCCTCCCCCCTCAGCCTTAGACTCCTAACAAAGGAACTCACTGGTACTAGCCCCAGGCACACTATACTTGGACTTTCCCTCACTGTAACCACACTGTTGTAAATAGTCCCTTTATTAAACTCTTTGCAAATGGTCCTTTCAGTGGGTCATCTGTTTTCTGCTGGGGGTCTACTGATACAGTAGATGACAGCAATATGAATACCTATCTTGTAGGGTCACTGTAATGATCAGAGAAAACTGTATGCAAGGCATCTAGAATAGCATCTGGCATGTTAGACACTCAACTAATAGTGAGGTATGTCCTCTCATTCATGATTAGGCATCACTCAATTCTCAGTTACGCACCTGGTTTCTGGTAGTACCAAGGAACTCTCAGGCAGCTAAGTCATTCAAAGCAATTATGTGAACAAATATATCTGAGGGAGAGAGAATTTCAAGAAAAGATTTCAACAAAGCAGTTGGCTTCTAGAGTGATCTCTATAGACAGGCCAGCTGTCATGATAGTAAATATGAATTCATCTTGTGCAAGTGGGAGAAGCCTCTGGAGAATCAGAGAAAGGAGATACCCCATACTTTGCATCTCACACACACCGCCCTGGTATTGCACTCTGTAGCTGAAATCACAGGACCCAACAGTAGAATGGCCACCATGCCATCATTTAGTAACAGATTTTATGTTTTTTAATCATATGCATTGTAAATGAAATTATATATTTACAAATCAAGAAAATATACCTAAATTCTGTTAAAACAGGGGACCCAGGCCCCAAAACAGAGCTGTGTGTTTCAAAAAAGCTGATAGCCTGGATTAGCTGGTTTCATAGGTGCTATCCAGAAGTTAACTTTACAGACAGACAGATGCCCCCTTCAAAGCTGGTTTTCCATCTCTGAAATGAGGATGATGGGAATCACCAGCTCAGGAATTCCAAGTGCACAGCCCAGATGAGAGCACCCTTATGTTAGTGACAACCTTGGATGAATTTGAGGAAAACATAGCAAGAAGGCATGAATAAATGCAGAACAAATTCAACAGATTTATCCATTGTGCAACACAAAGGCATCATGTTCAGTATAAATCAAAACATATAAGATTGCCCTCTTTGGGGGGCCCATCTGGTCAGATCATACTCTCCAGCTTAAAACTCTTTGGTAGACACCAAAACCCTTCATGTTGCCTCCACTTGTATATCTCTATGACCTACTCACACTTGACTTCACATGGTTTTTCAGTTCCTGAGTTCCTCTCCTCAGTATGCTCTCTCTGCCACCACAGCACTCTTTGCATATGCTATTCCCACTTACTGCCCCCCTTCCCTACCAGGCCAGTTACCGCTAGGTAACTCTTACTCATACTTCAGGACTCAGCATATTTTATTTCCTTCCAAAAGCCTTCCATGACTAGTTATGTCAGCCTGTAATAGCCTCCTCTAGCACTCTGTACCTAAAAAATTCAGCATTCTTTCAAATTCAGCATTCTTTAATTACTTTTTGATGTCCATCTTCCCTACTAGACTATCTACTCTGTGAGGGCAAAGAATGTGTTTGTTTTGCTCTAAACTATATCCCAAGTATCTGGTACACAATAGTCCCTCAGGAAATATTGTTGAATAAATGGATGAGAGAATAATGCATATAGAAAAGTGTTATGCAGAACTGCTGAAACTATGAACTATGTTCTTAATAAAAAAAAAAGTGTGTTGTAATCTACAGTATACAATATTGAAAATTGCTTTTTTGTTTCCAATTTAGGTAAAGTAATTTTCAGTAAATAGGTCATTTCATTTATAATACAGGTGATTTTAAAATAAAATTCATTACTGAACAATGGTAAGAAAGTTCTGAAGAAAAAAACTGATGCGCACTGGGGGTGTCCAAAGCATTCACCCACACCCAATCACTCCACATCCATCCTTCATTATTTATGAGATTAATGAATGGCATTTCAGGAAAAAATGATACAGAAATCAAAAGGTGTTCTGTTTATCAAGACATATTTATTGAGTGCTCACTGTGCATCAGAAGCTGGGAATATGGCAGTGGGCAAGATCCCTGCCTTTCTGTAGCCCATGAATGCTCTCTTATATGTAGCACCAAATAGAGAAATAAAAGGCAAAATGACGTTATATTGACTTGAATCTGTAATGGCTTATTCAATAAATAATAACTACTCTTGGCTCTGCCATCACTAATGAGGTTGACAACCTAGATGGCTTGTCACATTTCTGGTAGGAGAAGCATTAGGTTTTAGAAAGCACTACATTTCAACAACCATAAAAGCACTGCTTGTCCTTCACCTAGCAATTTGATTGCTATAATCTATACTGGTAACTTATCATGAAAAAATAATTCAAAAGGAGAAATAAAAAATATGCAAAAATATCATTGTTGCAACATTTTTATAATGGCTAAATATAGAAAACAACCTAACTGTCCAACAACAGGATAATGGAGAGTATATTATAGCATAACCATGAGATGGAATATTATGCAACTGTTTTACATTTCCATTTTAAAGATTGTTACAGTCTAAAAAATACTTAAGATGGGTGCTTTGAAAACCAGACTACAAAATTTTGTCTGTTTTAAGATTACTGAGGCTGACCATATTTGTGGCAGACACAATCAGGATTCAAAAAGAAAAAAAAAAGATTAAGAATTGAGCTCAAATTGGGGTGCAAAACATTAATTGTCTAGGAAAACATAGAAGTGGTTTCCTGTCATTTACATGAAACAGACCTGGAAGTCTTCATTCTTGCAGGTTTCAGATAAGTAAACAGTGTAATGTGGCTATTAACATGAGAGTCATCCAGAGTGTGCTGGTAAAGCAACTTGGGAAGCACTTGTCCCCCGCACTCCTGACAATCAGATCATGTTGGGAATGCTTGAGCTTTCTGCATCATGCCTTGAATGGAACTATTATAAACCAGGTTAGTTCCAGAGAAGGTAGACTAACATGATGAGAGGTCTGAAAACTCCTCTATTTCACTATGAAGAACTGTTGAAGAAAGAGGAAACTATTAACCTGAAGAAGATATCACGTTTTTATGATTCTCATCTTGTGGATTGAAGTTTTATGAAAAGGTACTTTTTTTCCATCTAGTCCAGTTAAAAATGATGAGGGATGAATGCCTTTTCTTTTAGTCAGAAAGCTCAATTTCCTCAACCAAAGTTTGATACAGGTGGCACATTTCCACCTGTATCAAAATTCAAAATGTCCAAAATTGGACTCTGCCCTCCCTTGCTGCAGGCCTTACCCGCTCCCTATTCCCCCTACCCCCCACCTCCCACCACACCAATTGAACACACAGCCTGGTCTATCCAAGCCGCTCACAGATTCTCATGCACACTGAGATTCCAGGCCTCCCAGTTCTTCCTGTTCTCCAGAACTTCCCCCACTGCCCTGCTGATTCCTCCCAACCTCCCCCAACCTCCCAGGAGAGCTTAGCCCTTCCTTCCCTGCACTCCTTCGGCACTCAGTACATGACTCCATTGGGAAATATCACCTTATCATAGAGTGAGTCGGTTAATTATCCACCTTCACCACTGACTGTGAGTTTCCTATGGCTAGGGGCCTGCCAGTTCAGTTTCATCGCCATGTTTGGCACACTGATACTGAATAGATTCAAAATCCATTTTAACCATTTTTCCAGGGACCAGGTACCTCTAGTTGCAGAATACCTTGAGCAAATATTGGAAAAGCACTACCTTTGTTCAGCAGGTAGAAGATGATCTCTTTCTCCTTCTTTGTACTCCTTGAACAAGAGTCCCTCCAATGGCACAATCCTGAAACCACTACAAGTGTACGTAAATCCTATCAGTTTAAAACACAAACCATAGGCAGGTATTTAACTCATTCTATGAACTCTGCCGTTGTTGGGTTGTTGGATAAAAATAAAAAAAAAACATTCCCTCTGCCATAAATCTACATTCCCTCCAAGTGAAATATAATACCCCCACTTTCCTCTCACAGTCAGATAATCATCTCCTTGTTTTACGGGAAATGATTTAAAAGAGAAAAGAATTGGTCTGACAGTCTCATAAGTTTCAGAAAGTGCTTAGCCTGCCAGTCCCTTTCTTGCTTGTCCTATTTCTTCTGATCCCTATACATAAACACATGTGCACACACACTCACATGCACATGTATACACTCTTGCACACATGCTTGCACACACTTGTACATCCTCACCTTGAAATCTCAGTCTCTGTCATATTAAACCAAGACTGAAATCATGCCCTTAATAGCTTGTGTTAGACCTAAGCATATTCTATCACTAAATTGCTTCCTGCCTATTCTTTGTCTGATATTTTTCCAGCTCTCCATCACTGACTCAAGTCCAGGAAAACAAAGAAGAGGAGCTTCAATATTATGCAGCCCTTCAACCCTGACTTTTACGACGTTTGGGGGGTAGGGGGACCCACCATCTTACTCTGTTTGACCTTGCCTTCGGTGTTTCCCTCTGAGGCCACAGACACAGTTGTCCATCTGCCTCCCAGGCAGCACAGCACGTCTCTTTCTAAGAGGCAGTCGTTTCCTTGAACACTTCCCAAATCATTCTTCAGCTGATGCTTAGCAGTGTTTACCTTGAGAAGGCAGGAGATGATACCATGTAGGTGAAGGGAACATAACAGAGGCCACCACTACTCATCATTTCCCCAAGATGGAAAAGCCCTCGGGGTACTCAAGAGAATGAGAAACTTTTTCTTTCCCACTGATGTTTATTGATTTGTCCAGTTCATAGAGATCATCCCTTAATGTTCTGCTTTCATGTTGCTGCTTTGTTGCATGGGTACAGAAAAGAATATTGCAAATTGATCTGTCTTTCTGGCCTTTGTTGCGAATGGACTCTGTCTTACTTTAGCTTCTCAGGCCTGTCATCACATGCTCACATTCCAGGGCATATATAATCAGCCTGGCTAAACACTGAGACCCGATCTGATTAATTTCTAACATTCTCGCCTGAGGCCATTGACGGCACGCCTGTTTGATGATCTGTACAATAGATGGCCACTTCTGATTGTTTGACCTTTGCCCCTCACCCTGGCGCAGTCTATTCTAGTACCTGTTTAAGTTGACAGCACGTACACTGCATTTACATCACGCTTGAAGAAAACTGTTAAGTCTTGGTGCTATGAAAGCCTAGAAGAAGGGCTGTCAAGAGAAAGCCATTGCCATTACCAGTTGAACAGCATTTGAGAACCAATCATATGTCCATTAAACAGAAAGAGAAGACATTATCCATAACCTACAATATTATGCCTGTACTTTAGAATCTACCCACTCATTCTGATTTAGCTTGTGTGCTAATTATGATCAATGGATTTCCACAGGGACATAAAACTGTATCATAGCTTTTAATTTCTCATTTCACCATTTCCCAGAATTCTGTTATTTTAATTACTTTATATTCCACTTAGTTCTAATAGCTCAGCACAAAAGGGTCATCATCACCATCACCAATATATCTCTCTATAATTTTAGGCATGTTGACCCATTTCTAATGTAACCCTAACGTTAGGTTAGATGGGTTTTATGTTTAGTTTTTATTACAGAAGGAAAGCCTCTTTAACAATTTCAGAGATGTATTTCATTTATTTTAAAATATCTTTGGTTTTAAGATAGTTTGGGGTCTATTTATAGAGTTAAGTTCTCAAAAATGCACATAATTTATATCCCCACTAGGAACAAGTAGAGAACTGATACAGGTAAACTTCACAGCCATTTTTTAAGGTCACACAAACTCTTTATCTACCCCACAGGAAAGTGGAAGGTTATGAGAACACCAAGGTCACCCAATAACAAGTCACATATGTACTTAGTTTAATGAATCACATATGCATTTAGTTTAATTTAGTCCTGGATTAAGTATGCAGTGAATAGCAGATCGAGTGAGAAAAGTCTTGAGAAGAAAGATAAATACACTGAACATTCCACATATTATTAGGGGTCAGCATAGAGAGGTGGGCATATAATTGTACCAAATTGTCTCCTTTTCAAAATGGCACAGAAAAGAGCACACTTTCTGTTGGGAGAATAACAATTTAAGAGCTTTCATGGACTTTTGAGACCCCAGCCCATCCTTACCTTTACAAATGAGAACTAAGGACACAGTGGGAAGAACTGAAATGGGTCCAGCTCCAGGCCCAGTACCTCCAGGGGCCAGCTCAGTACTCTGGTCATTGTACCAGCCTGTCACCATTTCCCCCATTCCCTATGACCTTCTCTCTTATTCCTGCTCTCTTCACAATCCTTTTTCCATGTTTCAACACAGAAATATAAAATACTGCAAGTTTATAATTCTTTATTCAAGTTTTCTCCATGACAGACAGTATAAGGAACAGAGAGATCAGTTCCTGAGGTCTAGGCCCAAACACATTTTCTTATTTTCTTACAGTTAGTGATCAGCCTGATTAGTGAAATTCACTAATTATGTTAAAATAAATAATGACTCAAAGGGAAAATGTTTAAACAGCTTAGTTGTTAGCTTTATTCTGTCATGTGAAGTTATATATGAGCTTTAACTTAACAGTAGTGTAAAGAACCAAACTCTAACATATCTGTGTCACTTAGACATTAGTTAATGTGCTATGAATTTTAAAAGAGAAGGTTCTTTAAAAATAAATATACATGCACACATATATATTTATGTGAATTTTAAGTATTTTTTTTTTATTTTATAAAAAATTTTGAAAACAGAGGACAATGACACAGCTCCCATGCCCTACTTGAACGAATGTTTACAATTTTTCAGATTTGTTTCAGATTTTTTCATTTCACTTCAAAGAAATAAAAAATTATACAGTTCAAACTACCTATGTATCCATATCCAAGTACATTTCTTTAATGCCCTCCTCAGACAAAACCAATATCCTCAATTGGTGTTTATCACTCTCATAAGTTTTACTACTTATAAATGTGTCCATAAATAATATATAATATTGTTTTACATGCTTTAAGTGTTTGTATAAATGAAATCTACACTGTATATTAGCTTTAGCCTGCTTTTTTAAATCCATCTTTAAGTTTTGAGATTTATAATCAGATAAATGTAGCAATAGTTCATTTCAGTGAGGTTGTCTGTATTTTATTATATGAATATATAATGATTCATTTGTTCATTCCCCTCTTAGTGGATATTTTGGTTGTTTCTGGTTCTTCGCCATTATATACAAGACTTAATAAGTATTCTTACACACATGTTCTTGTACATATTTGCAAGAACTTTCCTATAATGTATTCTTAGTAATGGAAGCTCTGACTTGTAAGGTATGTATATTTTCAGATTTACTAGATATCATCATATTCTCTCAATTGATAACACCAATTTTACAAATTTACACTCATACCAGCAGTGTATGAGAGTTCACATGGTTTCACACTCTTACAATGTCAGACTCCTGGATTTCTGTCAACCTAATGGGTATAAAACTCATACCTCATTATTGTTTTAGTTTGCATTTTCCAAATTTCAGGGACCTTGTGTATTTTTTTATGTTTATTAGCCACACAAAATTCCTCTATTATTAAATTTATATTCATTGGTCATTTTTCCATTGGAATATTAATCTCAATAATTTAGGGTAATTTTATATATATTCTGAATAATATTAGTAATAATAAATAACACTTTGGGGGTTCTCATAAAATGAAAGACATTATAATTAGGACTTTATAAATATTAACTCCTCACAACAACCCCACAACACAGTTCAGGTAGATAAGATTGTTATTCCTGTTTTTAAAAATAAAAAAATTGAGGTTAAAAAATATTAAATAACTTGCATAAGGTCACACACAGTAAGTGATGAAGCCAAGATTTAGATGCTGGGTGAAGCCAGGATGGCTCAGCAGGTTAAGCTCTCGCTTTGCAGCCCCAGGAACCAAGGATCAAATCCAATAGACCCATATGCTGAACTGGGATATGCTTCCCATGCAGGAAGCCTGCAGTTCAGTTCTAAGCGCCACCCACCCCACACCACCACCATTCATCCCCTGGCTCAGGGAGGCCCCCAGCCCAGTTCCCACCCTGCACAGCCCCCCTCACCGACTTGTGTGGAATAAAACCATTTTGAAGACTGATGCCATGCAACTATGAAGACTGTCTCTCTCTATCTCTGTCAAAAACAATACAATAAATCTTAAAAAAAAAAAAAAAAGAGAGAGATTTAGATGCAGGAGAGATTATGATGCAAAGTGTCATGGCCTTCTGTCTCTCAGTTTCAAAGGACAAAGCTTCTTTATCAGCTTTATTAATTGTGAATATCTTCTTCCAGTCTTCAGCTTATCTTTTCAAATCATTCATCGTGTCTGTCATTGTTTGAAAGTATACACACATGCATACACATGTATATACATGCATGCCTCTGTGTAGGTGTCCATATACTTTATATATGTTATATACAAGAGCTGTCCAGAAAAAATCCAGCCATTATCAATATAACAAGAAAGGTTACATGGCTGGATACTTTCTGGACAGGCTCATATGTCAAATTACCAAGTATTTCTTTATGATTTGTATTTTTTTAGTTCAATATAAGAAACTTCCAAACCTCAAAGCCACAAAGATACTGTCAAATACTTTCTTTTAAAAATTTTGAGGTTTCGTTTTTCATACTTTTTTGGTACACATTATAAGATAAAGATTTAATTTTACTTTTTACAATATGGATAACTAACCCTAGCATCATTATTTGAATAGTATTCTCTAGTGATATGAAATAGAACTTCTGTCAAATGTCAAGCATCCACATATGTGTGGGTCAGTTCTGAGTTCTCCATTCTATTCCATTCATCTGTCTTCCCTTATCCCATTAACACATCATCTTATTATTTTAGCTTATAATAATTCACGATATCTGATAGGCCATGCCTCTCTACTTTATTCTTCTTTTTAAATCATTTCTACTTCAAAATAATTCATACTTTCATTTATTGGGCATAAATTGGTTATTTAAACTTTCCATGTTCATGTTAAATTGTGTATTCAATAGATAAATGTGTGATAAAATGTATAAATATCTCCTACAATAACTACATATTTATTAAATTTCTCTCATATTTCTGATAGCTTTTGCTTCTTATCATATATTATGAGACTACATTGTTATGTAATACAAATTTGTGATTATTATGACTTCTTGGTGAATTTTTCTTTTTGTGATTGTGCAACATCCATGCTTATACCTATTAGTACTTTTTTCTTAAATTGCACTTTGTAGTTAAGATTGCTATACAAGATTTCTTTCGGTTAGTATTTTTCTGGTATATGAGGGCTGTCTGGGAAAAGTCCAGCCATCGTCAATATAACAAGAACAGTTACGTGACTGGATACTTTCCAGACAGCTCTCATATACTTTTTCCCATCTCTCTACTTTAAACATTTCTGTATGGCCTCACCTCACATTTCTGTGTATAAGCTTTCATACTTCTGAATATTGGTTTTGTTTCATTTGGCTTTTATTCCAAGCTCATGTATAACTACAAAAAATTTTAACCAATTTTCATGCCCTTCTCAAATACACAGATCTTAGCTTGCAAAACTACCTAATGAACAATCTCCATATTTAATTGTTGTCCAGTGCTCTACTTTGACTTGTTTTAAACATATACACACTCAAAATGAAGATTTTGTTTTAGTCAGTAGTTAAGTAAATTTACCAATATATTTTATCAATTTCTGTATTAATTGATATTTCTTCCAATCTATGTCTTCCCTCTGGTGCATTTTTTGTCTTGCTAAAGCAAAACCTTTAATATTTTATGAGTATAAAATGTTCTCAGCCTTGATACATGTGAAATGTCCATGTTTTGTTTTCATTTTGAATGACATTTTAGCTGTATATAAAATTACAGATGAACACATAGCTTCCCTGAGCACTTTGAATATAGTAAATGTTCTCTGGCACCTAATTTTCCTGATAAGATATGTTCCTGTAGTCTAACTATTCTTCTTTCAAATTTAATACTTCTCTTTCTCACAGTTTCTAAAATTTTCTTTAATCCTTGATGTTCTAGTGAATGAAAATGTGACTAAACGTGTGTTTATATTTGTTCATGTATTATAGCTCAGTTCTTAGAGTACATTTTTATCTGAATACTCCTGTATTTATTCAGTACTAAAAATTATCAGCTATTATCTCTTCAAGTGTTGCTGCTCCACCATTTCTTCCACTTCCTTCTCCAGCCACCTCTAATTGCTTCTCAGCCTGAAGCCCAGGAGGCATGGGTCTCATTCAGCCCTATACATCACCTTAGGTAGCTGTTCTCTTCTGATCTACAAGATCATTTGTCTAATTTTTGAAAATAGCTATGTATTTTTGGTTTTGTCTATTATAGTTTATATATAATTGTTAGAGGGATAGATCAAAACACAAACGTACTCTTCCATCTTGGCCTGTAGTCTCAGCTTCATGTTTACAACCCACTACAAAGTATGCAATATGAGGGCAGGGCCCTGGGTGACTGGTTCACGACTATATCCCTTATAGTAGATGCTCAAAAAAGATGTGAATAAATTAATACAAATCCATTTCCCAGAAAGACAGCAATGCCTTTGGACACCATGTTTCAGTTTTCTCAGTAGACTACAAATTCTTGAGTGCAGAACCCATCCACGTCTGATCTACCATACCACCCGGTTTAGTACCCTGCATATAGTAAATGGTCCATTAATTATTTAAAAGGGCCGACACATTTCTCCTTTTGACTTTCCATATGGCAAAAGACAGTGATGTCCAGGTTACATGCAGTGTTGCTTTAAAGGATTAAAATTACCATCATCTGAGTTGTTTTAGAAGATATTGGTTCTTCCTTGTAAACTATTCTTCTTTTTAAAAAAATGAATGCTTCTTAATGAAAAACATTCCCTCCTAGAGTAGAGAGGGTCAAGCAACTGTGGGATATTATCACTAGAATAATATAAAAGTGGGACATGTCTGACTTTAATTAATCAAGAAATCAAATGAAAAACCTTCTCCTGCTATCCTACATCAATATTAGAGACCAAATGCAGAGAGAATGCTAAGCAAACACAATTTCTCTAGCTGAAATAACATTTTTCATACCACAGACCAAAGGACAAGGGGACAAAGAAAATGTCTTTGTTGATTAATTACCTTTGGAACAAGGCCCAGCATAAGGAAAGAGTATAGTCTAGTGATAAAGCTACAGGTCTACTCTTTATCCCCTCTGCCCTCCTAAGAAACAATTCTCTGGTTTTCTGAGAGACAAATTTTGCACTTAGGTACTTTAAACCATGATATCCATAAAGGAAAGACATTTCCATATAAATAAACTCTCCTTTAACTGAGACTTAAGCAACTGGCACTCTCAAGCAACCAGCAAAAAAAATCAAAGAAATAATACCACATTGATTTGGCATTGGTGCCAGTTAGCTAAGAGTCTATCATATTTTCAAAATGAATTCACAGCATCCTAACCAACAACCAATTCATTTCAATACATATTGAACATCTACTATATGACACTCACTCTGGTAGCTCGATTATTAGGGGGGAAAACCCACTAAGGGGAACAAGCTATGCTCAGCTTCAGGCAAGTAAAGGAAGAGCGGATCTGCAGGGGCAAATGGAGGTGGGGGACTTCATGAAATTCCAAAGGCCTGGAAGGTGGGTAGAATCCTGTGGCAGACACTTAACATTTCTGGACCCTGATTTCCTGACCTGTTCAGTGAGGGGTTTGCATTAAATAATTTTATTTAGGTTCTTTCCAGTTGGAACATTAACTGGTTCTCTTCTTTTCTCTTCAACTGATACTCTTCCACTGGTCATTGCTAACGTAGTAAACAGCTTCCACTAGAAACTCCTTTAAAACAGAGTGAGAGACCTCAGAGACATATGCCTCCACGAAAGAGAAACTTCTCTTCTTCTTCAAAAGGTCTCCCTTCTAGAAGTGAAGGCTCATCGAAAAGCAGGACTAATCAGAGCACGCTGAAGGACTGAAAATGGGATAGCCAAACTGATGGAAAGTAAGTGAGCACCGAACATTACAGAAGCACACTTTCAAATATGTAGGCTGATCACTTGCTACCAACCTCTGATCCTGATACAGTTGCATGGAAGGTGCCATCTGAAGAAAAATGGCATTCAAGATTGACAACTGATTAATACACCAGCTTGATTATATGCAAATTATCACTTTCTGCTGACTTAATTGTGAACTGGTGTAACATGTATAATTAACACTTGTATTTAAAATAAATGTATACTTAATTGATATGCATATTTATAAAATGAATATTTACATTTATATGTTGTCTTTTTTTAATTGGGGGTGAATTTCTTTCCCACAGAAGTGAGAGATTAGCAGGTCCCATCATGAACTGAGAGAAAAAACAGAAACAAAGGCTTGATAACCTGCCATCAATATGCATAGTAAAGATAGCAATGACCTAGCCATTACAAAGCCTGATTCTAGACCTAGCCCTGCCCTAGGCTGTGTGACTTTCAGCTCTGGGCCTGTGAAAAAAAGATTGTACAGAAAATTTCTAAGTCACTTTCTAGCTTTATAATTCTGTTATAAAAATCACAGAACCACTATCACAATGACTGGACACTAACCACCAATGGCCCAGATTCTCTACGGTGGCTATTCATGTGCCTAAAGCGTGTATTGAAAAGCTTCCAAAGAGATTCTGGAGGCTGAGGTGCCCCATCCAAGCCCGCAAAACTCAAAGAACAGTATCCTGAGAACAGACTACGTAAACTGTGCAACAAGGACATGGAGAGATCATCAACGGAAGGCAGGACCCTCGGGAAGTGGGCTACAGCCCTGGTGCATTTGGAAGGGAAGAGAAAAGAAAAAATTGGATAAGGCACAGGCATTGTCCTAGAGACACTATTTAAGTAGATGGGATCTTTGGTGAGTGAGTCTATGAAGAACAACTTTAAAAAGAAATACACTGGGCAAATGTTTAACCTCCATGGCCTTTGGAAGACAAAACTGTGTGTTACGTGCCATTCAGTTCGTTCCAACTCCTTGGTGACCCTATGAACAAGTTATGTCTACAATGTCTTGACCACAACAGATAAAACTACAGAGAACTTTCATCATTAATGTAAGAAAATTCTTTCTCAGACTTGCACAAGTAAAGTGACTTGTCATAAAATACTGCATGAGCCAAATGATTTAGAAGACAGCACTCACCAAATGCTCTCATTACACTAATGGTTCTAGATGTTTCTTGGCAGCAAGGAAAAAGAGCCAAGAGACCTGGGTGTGCCTCTGTTCCACTCCCAGCTAGGCAGGGATCTTGAGTAAGTTGCCTTTTTTTGTAAGTTGCCTTTTTCCTTCCTGACCTGTCCTCCCTCCTGCAATTATTTTCCTTTTTGGAATATGTAACTTGTCTCTCATCAAGCAAATGAATCAAAAAAATGTCCCAAATTCAATGCTAGAATTCCAAACAAGAATAAAACACGGTATCCAAGGGCATTATTTATAATCCAATGAAGGAGACAGTGGAACATATAACTAACGGCAATGCAGAGAAAACGGCTACTTTTGCCGTATCAATGGTGTTTAAAGATTTATTTTATTGTGTTTGCCAGAGAGGGATAGAAACAGACAGAGAGAAGGGGGAGAGCCCAGAGCAGTCTCCATAGTTGAATGTTATTAGTTTTGCAGCATAGTTTCATAATGAGGCCAAGGGCCTCCTGAATGGGAGGCACACCCCCACGAGCTGGGGGCCAAACTGGGGCCTCCCTACATGGAAGTTTGCCTTGACAGGAACCAAATGGGAGGCCCCACACATGGGAAACACACCACAACTCAGCATGTGGGTTTGCACAGGCCAAGGCGAGGGCCAGGACTGGGACTCAATCCTCGGACCCCGGGGTTACAAAGCAAGCGCTCAACCTGCTGAGTCATCCTGGCTTCCCCTGGATGGTGTTTAGAGAGAGAGAGGAAGAAACAAATTAATTTACCTGAGACAGGCTACTTAGAAAGTTGGGCCTTGAAGAATGAACAACTTTTCAAAAAAGGTGGAGGGAAAATGTGTCAAGATGGTATAAGTAGTAGTTATTTTTGTTTGTCGTCGAGACTTCGCTGTTCTGACCATGATGTGTCTACAACTGATTGAACAATAGGCAACTTCCCTCTGCTCCTGGATCAAACAGATCTGGAAAAATAACTACCAAACTAGCCCCTCTCTGCACACCACACAAGGATCAAAAATACTTTTGATCCTTGGCCCAGCCCTTTCCTTGCTTGCTGGAATGCATCAGACTCATTAGGTACAGACAGACTTTTTTCATGACAAATGCCCTCCCACAATGAAAGCTGCATTTTAGTCATAAAGCCAGGCAACACTTAGGCTACTGTCCATGTTAAGGAAACAAGACTTTCAAGTCAAAAGAACCTTAATAACAAACTTGCATGTTACTGGCATGACCTCAGAAAAGAACTGCACTCAAGCTCATACACACACACACACACACACACACACATTTTACTGTGTGTTTTGACACATGCATTTCATCTGGGTAACAATGCCTTTTGCAAGCAAATGAGGGAGAAAGAGACATTAAAAGATGGAATCTTATTGTTCCACCGAACACCTTAAAACTGATCGAAGCCTCAGAGGAGAGAAAAAGAAAGCCAGGCCTCTGAGGCTTTCCATCTACTCCTTCAGAAAATCATTGGCGTCCCAGGCAATACCTAAAAAAGTATTAAAATTTGAGCAACCCTGGTTTACTTGTTTATATGCATCCCTATAGAATCCCCATCACATCTACAGAAGCTTCAAAGGCTCCACAATGAGACCCGTCAGGATGTGGGGAGAGGAAAAGAGAAAGACATTCACGAGCGTTTGGAGACTCAGCCCTGGTGTGTGGACTCTCAGCATCTGGTTATATCAGCCTGACACCACGCCTGTGATTTCAGACTGCTTAATTAATTCTGATAATACCACATCGCAGGTGCCGCAAGGAAGGATGTTCATTTAAGACCACATCTTACCAATTCCCACAAGTTTCATTCGAACCTAATAAATGAAATCATGTCCACCATGAGCACCTTGCTTGCCTAATTAGACATAGGGTGGTGAAGTAGGTACGCTTGGGGTACATCAGAGCCACCAGACACCTTAAAAGTATAACTGTGACCTGCCTATGGGCTCCTTCTTCAGGCTTCTATCATGCACAGATCAAGGTCAAACAAATAAGGGACCACGTTGCCCTTTCCCTACCAGCAACTGTATTTTTCCTCTCTCGAACAATTTTTTTTTTCGTCTTTTTAAATGTATCTATAGGGCTGAACCCAAGCTTAAACTAAACTAAACTTAGTTTTAATTGCATATGAGTTCATTCACTAATGACCAGAAGATTCTGACTGTCTTTAACCAATGGGTTATTTCCCACCAATGGGTTCAATGGGTTCTTTGCACATTGATGAGGAATTGAAGGGAAATAAGTCTATCTGAGCCAGTGTGCTAGAAGCTACATAAATGCCATCTCCTCAGTCATCCCCTCCCCAAACACTCTCAGAAACTAGCCTTCTGTTGTGCAATGGATACAAAACTGTCTGGGATGTTCCCACCTCCGCCCCATGTATGGCTCACCACTCACTTCCCTCATGTCCATACTCAAGCGGTATCCCCTCAGCAAGGCCTTTCCTATCCCATCCCTACAGCTGCATCCTAGCCTCCCTACACAAAATGAAGATGTAGCGACTGGGACACCCAGCTGATGGGAATGGAGTGGACCGATGGGTATTAATACTGGCTGCACATGTGATTCACCTGGGAGCTCTGTAGTCAAAACGCCCAGCTGCCTTCCCATCAGCCACCGTCCTAATTGACTCGGTCTGGCACGGGCTTCAACATCAGCACATATTCAATCTCCCCCAGATAAGAGCTGAGAACCTCTGATGCAGAGTCAAATGGACTCAGTCAGGCCTGAGGAGTCATTTAATGGGGATGGCCTATTTTGAGCATCTATATGATCAAATAGATTAATTATCCCCTATTCATAAATAAAGGCAAAGTTTATTTTCACCTCACTTTCTTCTACGTAGATTGCAATGTCAGAATCCCTGACCCCAAGGTGGAAAGAATTTATCTTAATTCCGGTTTCCTAGCCTGGCTTCCTAGTGGCCAGGGACCAATAGTGACACCTGGCCAATGAGTATATTCTTTTGCCCCAATATTAGAACTCACTAGATTGAATAAATGGAGACAAGACGTGAAAAAAAAGGACCTCCAGCCCTCAGCAGCCTCGTTGTGGAAAGTGAAATCCAGAAAAGGAGAAGTTGCACTGAAGCCTTTCTGAGCAACTTTAGGTGTCGCAGTGCCACTGTCTCTCAACATGGCTCTCTCCCCTTTGGCTCAAACTCTGATTCTCCGCACTTCTCCCCGCAGCACGCCTGAAGTGGGATCTGACAGAGCAAGGCAGCCCTTATCAAATGGAGGGCCCCAAGCAGTGGTTTTTCCCCTGCGGAGAGGATTTTCAGAGGGGCCAAGTCTGGCAGCACCCTCCCCAGAAAGCTGCCTCCCGCTGGAGGGCGTTGAACTGGGCCCCAGCAGGGCTCCTATTCACACTGTTCACAGGAGCATCGCCCAGGACGGGTCCGGCTCTCAGGTTTCTAGATTCAGATGGCTTCTCCCATTTTCCATTTTCTGAGCTTGGCTTTGAACAAAAGTTAAACAAATCTCTAAACCTCAGAGGGGAAACCCAGAAAACACTGCCAGGTTTTTCTAACCCTTGCTTGAAATAATCAAACCCCCAGCGTACGCCTGAACTCAGCCGAGGCTGGCCCAGCCGCCAGCCCCAGCCTTGCTAAAAAATTCATAAACCACAGAACAGCTGGGCCACAGTCTGCTTTCAGAGAGAAGCATCCACTATCAGGTTTCATCTAAGCACTACTGAAGAACTGAGCGTTTATTCCTGACAGAGACTTGAAAGAGGACATCTTACTGGCTGTCTGCTCAGAGTCACATGAGGACAGATTTGATGGAAATCCCATGCATATTCCAACTAGATAAAAGATATTATTCATTCCTAAAATGTCTTCAGAGACTCCATTAATGGAGAAATTCCAAGTGGCAGAAATAACCCAAAAAATTCCCCTAATATCTACATACAACCGCATTAGGATGAATCAGGGAAGGAATGCTTAGTATTTAGGCCCTCCCAAAAATTATGTTTCTTTCCTTTTCATCACAGAAGTTATGAACTGGCTGGGGGAAGTGACAGGGAAAAGAGATGCCCCCTGGAAAACATATGGGGCCAGTTAAGCACTCCTTTTCCCCAACAGGAGAGAATTCATTAGGAAGTTACCATATTTTGACAATGTCTATGGAGTCTTGTCCTCTCATGAATTTCCTCAATCATGACAGTCTGTGGTATACTCGTATGCAAAAGATATCTTGCTATTATGTCATCAATATTCTATGTATGGGAAATATGCAGCTTAAATAGGCATTTTTTTAATTTATTTTAACTTTATCCTTTCTCCAAAGACTTTGAGGAAGATGGATATGTCAGACCCCTAAAATCTTGTGCCCAATCCAATAGGGAGCCCAAATCAAGAGTCTCAGATTCAAGGAAACCGTTTTTTTTTTATATGAAGGTTTTGGGTTTGTTTGTTTTCTTTAATAAGGAAAGCAAGTTTACTTGAACTCACACCAATCACAACTCTTTGTTAACTAGCATATCTATACATTCATAGAGCAATAATAATTACTGTTCATATGGTGCTCTTGAAGTCCTAGAAGACTCTTCAAAGTCATAGCAATAAGATAATATTCTGTGGTTTTGTGTCCTCAGTCTTTGAAAACAAATTATTTAGCAATAACATAAAATGTGATCCTAAGTTAATTGCCTTTAATTCCATTTTCCTTATACGCTAAATAGTGCATCCAGCTTACAAGTATCAAATGGTGAATGGCTGGCTGGCTGGCTGGCTGGGTAAGTGGATGAATGTAAGGAAGACAGGAAAGAAGAGAGGGAGAAAATGGGGGCTACTACAACCTCAAAAGACACTGTCTGCTTTAAATAAACTGGTTCAAAGGAAAGCTGGTTAATTCATGAATCCGTCTTTTATATTGCTAGTAACCCACATAAACGTGTTGTTTATTTTCAGTCTACATAACAACCCTAATGGAAATAAAAGGTAAAGCAAGCAAAGTACAAGATTGAAATTAGGCCAGCCCCAGTCTGAAAGCCACAGATAATGCTTTGCATTTTTTATCAGATTTTCGTATTTCAAAACACCTTCATGAACACTACTCTGGATGCTCACAACAACCCTGTGAGAGATGTGGCAGGAAACCACTGCCATTTTCGGGGGAGGCAGCAGAAGCCAGAAGTTAAATGAACAACTCACTCAAAACGTGGCTTGTTTCATATGGGATCAAAATTAGACCTAAGAATCTTTTCATCCCAGCAGTCTTCTCCATCCTGAAGAAGTTTTCGTATTAATTAGAAAGTATACCTGCCCTCTGGCCAGGAATCAAAATGGAGATTGCACACCAGCTGAGAAGGCTACAGAACCCTAGGTACATATCAAGCCCACTAATTTTCCAGAACTAGCATGCTATCACTACCTTGCTCATCCCTCCCAAGCCATTGTTCTTGCTCTTTCCCTTCTGCTACTCTTCTCCCTTGTCCTTCACCATCTTCCCAAACTCTTCCATGAAGCGTTCCCACTTATTCTAATCAAGTCACTTCGTCCTCCTTCAAGCTATTACATTTGTACCTTTCATGGCACTTCTCATACATCACTTGGTTGCACCTCTCACTAAGGTGTCTTGAATTTTACTTTACACTTTGGATTGTCTTTTATGCCCACATGTACACCACACTTCCTCAAGCACAAGGAAGACATGGAGAGGGCATCTGTTGCTTCTAGCACACAACCAAAGACTTTCATCTTTACCAGCATCCCAATTCCCTGGTCCTGGTATTTGCTTTGTTGACAATCACTCCTCTTCACTCTCAGTCCCTGTGGCTTCAGGGGTAGCCAAAGCCTTCATTTTACCCCAGGGATGGATACAGGATTTAACCAACTCTATGCAGCTCAAATCTGAGACTGCATAGGGTTGGCTGGATGACAGAGGGAAGGAGAAGCTCAATTTCTGCTGAGATTGCCAACAGGGAAGATGATGTGAGCCTGGAAGTGCTAGGGGCCCCATGTGGAGCCAGTCCAAATCCAGCCTTCAGAGAAAGAACCCAGGAATGTGCAATTCCAGGTCCTGATGAGAACGTCTGAGTCACTGCATTCAGTGAGACTTCACCCCTGGACTTTTGGGGGTACATGAACTATGTGGTTCCTTTGTCTTATTTAAGTCAGATAAAATTGGGTTCAGTTAGGGACACCTTATTTCTTCACAGGAAAGTCTTTGATGAGCAATTTAATTAGGAAAGAAACTAGGAAACTTTCTGGGAAGTGAATATACAAAGCAATCTTGTTTACTGTATATCAATAAAATTAGTGAGATTTTTAAGATGCTGTTATTTACACTTTACAAACAGTTGAGAAAGTTACACTGGCCACAGAAAAAGCAAAGAACAGAAATTATATGAAATGATGCTAATATGTTAGTCATGAAAATCATTATTACTGTTCTTCATCAATCCTTAGATGCACATTATTCTCACATTTTAACATCCCTAAAATCAGAATGTGTCATATAATCAATGGGATCATATAATCTCTGAGCCTGCAGCAGGTTGAGTGCTTGTGTTACAGTCCCAGGGTCCAAGAATCAAGTCCCAGCCCCGGCCCATGTCGACCCATATGCTGAGCTGGGGTGTGCCTCCAGTTCGGTTTTTGCTAGGGAATGCTTCCCATGTGGGAGGCCCCCAGCTCACAGGGGTTTGTCTCCCATGCAGGAGGCTCCCAGCCCAGTTCCTTCCCTGCACGGCCCCGCTCCCACCGGCGGAATGAAACTATATATAAACTAATGTACAACTACGGAGACTGCTCTGGGCCCTCCCCCTTCTCTCTCTCTGTCAAAAATAATAAAAATAATTTTTTTTTCAAAATCTCACACCTGTTAGAATGGCTATAATCAGCACGATAAGGAATAACAAGTGCTGGAGAGGCTGTGGAGGAAAGGAACCCTCATACACTGCTGGTGGGAATGTAAACTGGTACAACCACTATGGAAGGCAGTGTGGAGATTCCTCAAAAACTAGGAATAGAATTACTATATGACTCAGCAATTTCTCTTCTGGGTATCTATCCAAAAAACCTGAAAACTTTAATCTGCAAAGATCTATGTACCCCAATGTTCGTTGCAGCACTGTTCACAGTGGCCAAGTCAAGGAAACAACCGAAGTGTCTTTTGACAGATGACTGGATAAAGGAGTTTTAGTACATCTACAGAGTGGAATACTACTCAGTGATAAGAAAAGATGAAATACAGCCATGTATGTCAACATGGATGAACCTTGAAAACATCTTATTAAGTGAAATAGGTCAGACTGAAAAGTCAAGAAACATATAACCTCACTCATAGGTGGAATATAAAACTGAAAGTAACAAAAAAAACAAAAACTCATAGACACAGTCAACAGTTTAGTGGTTACCTGAGGGTAAGGGGGTAGGTGGGTGGGAGAGTGAGGTGGAGGGGTGGAGGGAGGGGGCATCAAATATAAGGTGATGGAAAGAGAGCCGATTCTGGTTGTTGAGCACAAAATGCAATGCAAAAACAATGTAATGTAGACTTGTACACCTGGAAACAATGTAATTGTTATCAACAAATGTCACCCCAGTAAATTTAACAAAAATAAATAAATAAATTTTTTAATTTTTTTTTTAATTTTTAAATCTCTGAGCTTCAACTGAAGTTGAATTTTTCCAGAGAGAATTCGTATTTGCTTGTGCCAATCAGAGTTATCTGAACCTACTTGAAAATCATCTCTATCCATGTGAGTACCAGCTTGTGGCTCAAACTCTACGGTATGGGTTTTTTTCTCTCTGCAGAGGCCCAAGGCTGAGGCATGTAGGTTTCCTTACTGGCTCTTCCAGAAAATTTCCTTTAACTCTTTCACTGAGCGAGTAAGTCTTTGGTGTCCTGCCTTTAGGTATTGGTCTTCTAGTAGACTTCCTATCTTGGACACGTTTTTGTTATGCAAGTGGTACATAAAAGTAAAATGGTGCTTTTTACAATAGGTGGAATCATGATTTTCATGAATTATGGTGTTATGATTCATGTTAGAATTGGCTTGGGAAAGCAATTGTGATTGCAAAGTCAGAAGAAAGAGAAGTCCCTTGAGTTACTTTCTTCTGCTGCCGCTGGATATCTTTCTCACACTGGGAAGCAGAGTCTGGACTAATGGAGACTGTATTATAATCATCTTTCTAGACTTCACTGAGTCCAAAATAAGACCAGGAAAATAATAGCTGCTCAGTAAATAATCATTTAGTTTCTGAATTAACTAATTTAGTGACTCATTAGACCTGTATGGACCTAAATGGAACAATAAAAGCAGAGGGAAACGCACCAGGGTAGGGGCTGAATGCCTTCTAAATATGAGCTCAAGATATGCTCCCTATTAAAAGGGGCTCCCCTTTCAGAAGAGCCCAATTAAATATCCCTCCATACTGTGTCACACCACCAATAGGTCAAGTACCCACATGTCTGGAGGCACTAGATATTGTAATTAAAATGGTTTTCTGCCACGCACTTGAACTTTACTGGACACACAGGCAGTCTAAGTACTCACTTTGGCAACAATGGTTCAAATATCAAATGAGATTTCTTTTCATTCAGTTGAGCTTCTGGAAATGCCACAAAGTTACTCTCCAGTATTACTGAAAATGATTTCCAGAGAAGGTTGAACGAGATGCAACCTTTTACCCTCTAACTCTATTACCGCCAGGGTGAAACCTTTGTTAAATTCAGATTTATAACCCTTCTCAGTACATACTGTCTGGTGGTTCTGCAAGCATGACGCCTGCATTTGTTGCCAAAGAGAAAACATTTGCTCAGTGAATTCTCTTGGTCTTTATCTCCTTTCTCTTGAGGATTGCTAGAAAATAGAGCATTGACTCTCAGTCTCTTTCTCTCTCTTTCCCCTCAGAGGCTCATGCCATATAACAAGATTGTTAAAGACAAATTGCTAACCAACCCTCTTACACACACACCTCATTAAATTGGTTGCACAATTTTCTTTCATTCTTTCTCCAGGGTTGCTGTAGGAATATAGCCACTTATAATAACTGCCACTGTGGAGGATAACTGCTGGGCTCAGGTGAGAGCATGTATACACTCTTTGTTTTGCAAAAGGCTTTCTTTCAGGTACAAGTAATTTAGTTTGCTTTCCTTCGATGAATGATCGGCATATTAGAAGACCATAGGTCACCTGGGGTTCAGGTTGGTTTTTAATAAATTCTGTTGAAATTCTGGGAACAACATGAGAGATTTCTGAATGGGTACATGTTACAGGTGATTTGTCATCATCATCCTCATCTTCAGTGTTATTGAAAAACTAATGTAAAATGACAAGAGTAAGCATCCCTCACCATCTTCGTTCACCCAGTTAAAATCCCAAGTTTACTCTCTCCGAATCCAATATCCAAAAAGAGAGCACATATGTTAGGAAGTGTGCCCACAAGTCAGGAGGTCTCAAGCAAGATTTGTTTCTGCTGCTCTCCTGTTTTACAGCCGTTGGGCCTCAGTTTCCCTGTGTATAAAATAAAATACCTTTCAATATGCCTAAAAGGGATCCTAAAACCATTCCAAATAATAATTTATGGGTAAATGTTTTGAAAGGGGCAAAGCAGCAATCCTTTAAGGCATTAGTACAAAACCCATATTAATGGGCTCTCACAGTATTCGGGAAGTGGCAGTTTCCATGTGACCTGAAGATACAAAAACAACAGGAAGGGAATAAAGCCAATAGTCATGTGCTTACTAGGATTCCTGAGGGCTCCAGAATTAAGTTCTGAACATCAGAGTCCATCACATTTATCATCTACGGAGCTACGTAGTAAAAATGTCCGGTCATCAGCTGAGCCCTTATCAGGAAGATAATAAAGCCAAAAGAGTAACTAAAGTTTATGAAAAGGAATAATCTCAAAACTCAAACATGGTAAATGCAGGAACCCTCACTGATGAATACTGCAATAAGAAAACGAGGAAGGAAGCGAAGCCTGTCAGGGCTCAGCTCAGTAATGGGGACCCTTAGCCATACCAGCCCTGCCTACTGGGCAGCACTAAAGCCCTTCAACCACCCTTCTCTGCTCCACCCTGAGCCTGAACCAGTGTCCCCAGGTCTGACCACAATTTGGAAATTCTGCCTTACTAGCTGGTGAGGTTCAAGATGGTCTTGCTACCCTGAAGTCCAAACAACCACATTTTCATCCAAGGGCAGCCCTTCCCAAACCTCATCACAACTGTCTTCCTTGGGATTGTTGTTAAAGCCAACAGTGGGCCTCACCCAACCAAGGCCAAGTTTGCTACGTTCTTTGGACATTCTTATTCAAGTCGGCCTACAACTGTTAGTCCCCTTGGCAGAGCCCACCTTTTCCCTGCCCTCTGCCCCTGTCCTCCTCAACGTACCAACAGGATGGCCCTGCCTCACCACCAACGCAGTCTGGATGAGGAGAGCCCACAGCCACTCTTCCGGGCCAGCGTCATTTTGTAAGCAATTGTATTACAGTAGAAAAATACTGTTCTTCAAGCCAGAAAACTCGGGTTCAGTCTCAAACCTGACCATTTATAAATTGGTGACAATCCAGGTATGGATTGGGAATCCAAACTTCATTTTCCTCCCTTGAAAAAGTGGAATAACAGTGCCTACCAAAAGAGTTATCCTCAGATTGAGTGAATGTGTTTGAAAACACTATGTAAATTATAAGATACTATGAAACTAAAGGGGTTTTCTTTTCAGTTGTCCAGAAATTAAAGATATAAAATTTATTATTGGAAACTCAGCTCTCAATGAGAATTTGTTAAATAAATGTATGTATGAATAAAACCTACATTTCACCCATTTGGTTTAAATAGAAGCTATAAATTGGATTAAAATATACACTAATCTTAAAAGAGAGCTAAATATATCTACCATCCCCCAAGTGACCTAAATTTTGTAATGAAAGCCTTTTTACATACGAAGGTAACTGGCTCCTCCTCTAAAGCCCCACTGTCAAGATCTGCTGTAGACCACTGCCACTTCGGAATCTATTTCTTATGGTCATTAAATCCTAACTGGTCTCCCTGGCTCTGAATGGGCTTGGTGAAGCCCACAGGCAGGTGAGGCCACCATAGCCATTAAATCATAAGTAAGAGATGGAGGCAGGATCCGATCAAGGCTGAAGCCAGCTAAACAAGTGGCCGGAGAAAGAATGACAGTTACGAGGCTAAAACCAGGCTGGGCAAGAAGATAACCAGGAACATCAGAGAGCAGTGAGACTAAGAGAGGAAGTCGGCATGCAAATGATTGACATCCAGAGGAAGCCGGGTCGGCTTAGTGGGTTAAGCGCTCACTTTGCAGCCCCAGGGACCAAGGATTAAATCCCAGCCCCAGCCCATGTGGACCCATATGCTGAACTGGGGAGTGCCCCCAGTTCGGTTCTCACTGGGGTGAGACCCCAGCCCAGTTCCTGTCCTGTGCAGCCCCACACCCACCAGTGGAATGAAACCATGTGGAAAAACCAATGATGT
>PVKE010014095.1:0-35487 GCA_004027555.1 Craseonycteris thonglongyai | reverse complement strand
TACATGTTACATGGACTCTTCAAATCAAAGTTGGAAAACTCTCTATTAAATATCTACCTCGGGGAAGCCGGGATGGCTCAGTGGGTTAAGCGCTCACTTTGCAGCGCCAGGGACCAAGGATCGAATCCTGGCCCCGGCCCATGCGGACCCATATGCTGAACTGGGAGCTCCCCCAGTTCAGTTCTCTCTCTGTCTCTGTATCTCTCTCTCTCTCTCTCTGTCAAAATAAATTAATTAATTAATTAAATATCTACCTGATTGTTGCCCTTAAGTTTTGAACCATATAGAAATATTTCAGTACCTCAAGACAGAATGGAGAGGTGCACTAACCAGTGATAGTGGAGGCTAAGGAGCTGGATGGAGCCTGGGCTAAGGTGTAAGTATAGAGTGAAGTGGATGAAATGCTTGTATGGAAGCAAATATAACAGAGATGAGAGATTTCCAGTATCTGGAAAAGTGAAAGCAAAGCTATTTTATAGGTTGCACAGGAAAACAAGTCTCATAGTCTCTCCTTGTTCATAGGGCAAAAATCACATTGCCTCCCTTGATTAATACCATTATTATCTTTATTAGACTTGGCTCTGAATTTTTGGAGTGACTGTTGAGTGTTGAGGCCATTAACCACAGAAGGGAATACAGAAGAAGTAGGCTGGTGTTTTTTGATTTGTTTTTTTCAATTACAGTTGACATACAATATTAGTTTCAGGTGTACAACATAGACATTAGACATTTATATGATTTATGAAGTGATTACCCCAATAAATCTAGTATGCATCTGATACCATGTATAGTTTTGTAATATTATTGACTATATTTCTTATGCTATAACTTTACATCCCCATGACTGTTTTGTAACTACCAATTTGTCCTTAATCCTTCACCTTTTCTACCCATTCCCCTCCACCCCCCTTCCCTTCTCCCATCTGGCAACCATCAAAATGTTCTCTGTATCTTAGTTTGTTTCTGTTTAGTTTTTCCATTTATTTTGTTCTTTAGGTTCCACATATAAGTGAAATCACATGGCATTTGTCTTTCTTGGTCTTGTAAGGTTCGTCGAAGAGAGACCACACACTGAGTTCTGGTTTAGTGAGAGAGTTATTTAGAAATGGCCGTTCAGCCAGGCTGACTCTGAAAGGTGGAAAAGTGGTGTTAGCACCTTTAGGGCATTGGGAAAGCATTCTTATAATCCTGTACCAGGAAGTCTCTGCATCTTTTCTAACTGCCTGTGGTCCTCTGGACACCAACTTTCCAGTTGCTCTGGAGTAGGGGTGGACCCTGTGGCTGAGCCACCTAGGCCCTAGCACAATATTCTAGGAACTGGTTAAGCCTGACCAACTCAAGCACAATAGTCCCAGGAACGGTTTAAGCCTGACCGACTCAATAACAAAATGTGGGTGGTTGGGTCAGAATTACAGCACTGGGCAGAGTCAGAACAGGGTGCTCAGTAATATTTCTTTGACCAAGTCCCTGGGCCTAACAGGTCTGACTTAACTCCATTCAGCATAATACCTTCTTGGTCCATCCATGTTGTTGCAGATGGCAAAATTTTACTTTTTTTTTTTTTAAGATTTATTTTATTGATTTTGACAGAGAGAGACAGAGACAGAGAAAGAGAGAGGCAGAGAGAAGGGGGAGGGCCCAGAGCAGTCTCCATAGTTGTACGTCATCAGTTTTTAACATGGTTTTGTTCCACACAGGTGGGCGTGGGCTGCGCAGGGTGGGAGCTGGGCTGGGGGCCTCCCGCATGGGAAGCATGCCCCAGTTCAGCATATGGGTCCGCATGGGCTAGGACCGGGATTCAATCCTTGGTCCCCGGGGCTTCAAAGCGAGCGCTTAACCCGCTGAGCAATCCCAGCTTTCCCAAAATTTCACTCTTTTTTTTATGACTAATAGTTTGTTATATATGTGTACTGCCTCTCCTTTAATCCATTCATCCATTGATGGGCACGCAGGTTGACTCCATATCTTGACTATTCTAAATAATGCTGCAGTGAACATGCAGATGCACATGTCCCTTCGAAGTAGTGCTTGGGGTTTCTTCAAATACCCAGAAGTGGGATTACTGGGTCCTTCTTTGTCTCTTGTTATAGCTTTTGTTTTAAAGTCTGTTTGTCTGGAATAATTATTGCTACCCCAGCTTTTTTTGTTTGTTTTTATTTTCATAAAATGGCTCTTTCCATCCCTTTACTTTCAATCTGTGTATTTGTCTTTTGATCTGAAGTGAGGCTCTTGTAAGCAGCGTATGTAGGGATCTTGTTTCCTTAGCCATTCAGCTACCCTGTGTCTTTTGATTTGAGCATTTAATCCATTTGCATTTAAAGTAATTGTTGATAGATATGTAGTTATTGCCATTTTACTATTTATATTTTTGATCACTTTCTTCTTCTTAAAGAAGTCCCTCTAACATTTCTTGTAATACTTGTTTGGTGGTGATGAGCTCCTTTAGCTTTTTCTTGTCTGGGAAGCTCTTTCTCTGTCCTTCAGTTCTAAATAACTTTGCTGGGTAGGACACCGTAATCTTGATTGTGGGTAGTCCTTGATTTTCATCACTTTGAATATGTTGTGCCAATCCTTTCTGGTCTGCAAAGTTACGGACAGTCTTAGGGGAGCTTCCTTGTAGATAACTACCAACTTTTCTCTTGCTGTTTTTGAGATGTGTCTTGGTGTGGGCCTCTTTATGTTCACCTTGTTTGGGATTCTCTGCATTTCCTGGGCTAGTATGTCTTATTTCCTTTACCAGGTCAGGGAACTTTTCCATCATTATTTCTTCAAATAGGTTTTCAACGTTTTGCTCACTTCTCAACTCTGGTATCCCAATGATGCAAATGTTGTCTCAGAGGTCCTTTAAACTGTTCTTTTTCTAATTCCTTTTTTTCCTGCTGTTCTGATTGAATGTTTTCTGCTACCTTATCTTCCAAATTGCTGATTTGAACCTCTACTTTATCAGTTGATTCCTTCTAATGTGTTTTTTATTTTAATTGTTGTTTTCTTTATCTCAGACTAGTTCTTTTTTTATGTTTTCTGTCTCCATTTTTGTTTCCTATCACTTCGTTGAAGTTCTCACTGAGATCTTTGAGCATCCTTATAACCAGTATTTTGAACTCTGTGTCTAGTAGATTGCTTATCTCCATTTGGGTTAGTTCTTTTCCTGAAGTTTGTTCTGTTCTTTCAACTGGGACTTGTTTCTTTGTCTTTCAGTTTTGGCTGCTTCCCTGTGTTTCTTTCTGTGTATTAGGTAGAGATTCTGTATCTCCCAGTCTTAGTAGAACAGCCTTATGTAGTAGGTCCTATGGGGCCGAGTGGCACAGTCTCCCTGGTCACCTAAGATGGTTGCTATAGATGTGTTCCTTGTATGGGTTGTGTGTGTTCTCCTGTTGTAGTTGAGCCTTGGTTGCTGTTTGCATGCCAGTGGGAGGGATTCACTGTGAGGCTGCTTGGTTGTGAGGACTACCCATGACTACGATGGAGGAGCTGTTGTGAAGAGTTATCTTTAGTGGGGCTCTGGTGCCTGCCCAGTTTGCTCTTTGGGTGTTTTGCACATGGAGGCAGCTGGGTGGTACTCCGGCTTGGTCCAAAGCGGGTCACTGCAAGTTCAACCTGTTTCCTGTCTGGGGCCACCTGGCATGAGCCACAAAGCAATCTGCAGGTGGCAGCCACCTGCCCTGGACTTGGATGTACCTGGGAGAGAACAGGCTATAGACCGAACTGGCTGCTGCTAGTGCCAGCCCTGGGGCCTCCTGAGAGGGGCAACAAAGAATTTTGCAGATATCTTCCACTTGCACTGGGCTTGGAGTTGCCTGGGAGAGGCTGTGCTGTGAACCTAGTGCTGGTTTTGGTCTGCTTACCAAGAGAGATGGTGCATTCCAAAGCCAGATGCTGCTTGTTTGGCATTTGTGAACCTTTGAGAGGTTTTAGAAAAGTCTGAAGCATAAGCTAGTGTAGGCCATTTTTATGGAAAAGCCACTGGAAGTAGCTTTGGTGTGTCTGTAAGTTGGGCGGATGAGGGGTCTCAGGGAATCACCCGGGCTCGGTGAACAGTGTTAGGTTCTTGGAGACTCAGAGTGGTGGCTGCCTTCATATGCACATGGGTTGGGGTAGGCCTCAATAAGGGAATAATGGCTTCTGCCAGCACTTCTGTCTAGGAGAAAGCTACCCCTCCAGCCCCCTTGCCCTGAAGCCAGATTGGGGTCAGCATTCAGTGATTAAGTCAGAAAAGGGGGTCAGGTTACCAAAGGGGAATATTTTGAGAAAGAATTGAGTTAATGAGAGAATCTTGGACTTGAGTAGGAGAGGAAGAGAAAGAAGATCTAACTCCATAGACTGCAAAGGACTAGTCAAACAGAAGAATCAGCAGAAGCCAACAAAGGAAACGTTTCAAGACCAGGGTGGTAGGAAGACCTGTCCACTGCTGTGCTATCACCGATGCCAGAAGCTGCAGAGTAGTGAGACACAATGGCAGTATTGAATTTGGAGGCCATCAGAGGAGATTTTAATTTAAACAAAATGTTTTAGACCATTGGATAAGAAGAAACTAACCCCCAGTTGGTTGAGGCATGAGTGGGCAGTGCAGGAATATAGAGGCAGAGATGAGGACACTCTCTAGAGAAGTTTTATGGAAAAGGAGAAGGGTAGGCTGGGGGAAGGCTTTTAGAGGAGAGTATGAAAATAGAAGGGACTGGGGAGACGGGATAGAAATTTCTTCCATCATAAATAAGTTGAATTAGGCTGTGATAAATTAGGGAGAAAAGAGGAAGACATTCATGTCCAATGATTTTAATTTTTCTATGAAGCTTAATTAGAACTAGAAAGGTTTTGATTGGTCTCTGTGGGGAGTAGAGGATAGAAAGGGACAGGAGTGAACATTTCTTTATTGCGTGTGTACTATATCCCATGCCAGGAGCTTTACATGTGTCACTTAATTCAGTTTCTACATCAACTCTGAGATTGAACAGTTTGTTAATGTTTAGTCCAGGATTCAAGTATGGGCTCTACCCCCTGCTTTATTTCCATTACACGATATTACCACAGGGATTCATAAGAGAATAGCCATGCATATTGCAGGGTCAGCAGGAGATAGGAATCAGAAAATTTCAGGGACTGAATGGGCACAGTCATGGATTCCAGCAGCTCCCACAGCCTAGGGCTCTGCACTTGGTGGCTGCTCGCTGTCTTTTCCAAAAAATAACAGGTAGATGTCCCTATCAGCATTTCCCTGAGATATATTTTTGGTGCCAGAATGTTATATCAGTGGAAGCACATCGGGGGCCTAGATTTAAGAGAAAAGCTAAGGAAAATATTTACTAAGATCAAAATTAAACATTTGTCTGCTTTAGGAACCTTGAAATATAAGTTGTTTTGCTTCTTAGTTTGCCTGAATTTTTGCACTGAAACGTCTTTTTTACTTCCATTAAGAAATTTGTAGGATGTATTAAGGCTCACATTAATAAGGCCAAACACCCTATGGACAGCTTCAGAGGAGCAGTTAACCTAGTTAGTCTTAACTGGTTAGTGGCATTTGCATAGGGTCAAAAGTCAAAAAGTATGGCTGGAGAGGAAATGGAGAAATTGGCTTGTGGTCAGCTTTTCACTGCCTAGATCATCTTGGCATCTGACATGTGCTTGCTGGATTCCTGAATGTATGAGGACACAGAAGTAAACCAAGGAGAAGCAGCCTGTGATCTTTGATCCTCTCTTCCTGGAAGATTGCATGTGCACACAGACACATACATACTCCTTTCCATCCTGCTTCTGGGTTGTGTCTGACCCCAGGATGAAACTTTCACATAAAGACTAAAACATCCACTTTGGGCATAGTCCCTGTGCTGTCTGTCTTAGGACCTGTGCCTTGGTACCCACCTCATCCCATCTGGCTCCACACTCTGTTCCTAACCAGGGTTTGGTCAGCCATGACCTGTCTATGGCTTTATCCCATTGCTTCTGAGGATAATTCAACCCACCCATGTACCACCCCTGCCTGAGATTCTCTAGCCTCAGCCCTTTAAATCAGGACTCATTAGGATTCCTGGGCATTGACCTCTGAGATCTGTTCTTGCTCTTGTAAACTCTCTGAACTGACAACTCCTGCTAGAGCCTACAATGCCTTACTGTGGTTGTTAGCACTGCCAAAAAGCTAGACTGCTTAATTTCTTTAGCTGCAAAATAGCCATGTCTACTTCATCAAAGGGATAATGCATATCAAGTCCTTAGAAAAGGCCCTAACACATACTGACTCTCAGTAAACATTCACAAAAGTCGTCGTTACTATATGTGTCAGAGTTTTGCTCTTGAGTCCAAACATCAGTGTTTTATATGCTTTAGTTGGGCTTCTGAAAGACATGAAGGGCAAATAAAGGTTGTTGCCACTGCAAAGATTCTTTCCACCACAGAGGGCCTGCTTTTGCTGGGCACCTGGCAGGCAACCTTCCCTGGGACCTCAAGTGACAGGATTTCTGTCAGTTTTGCCTAGGTGTCAGGATAGCAGAGAGACCCTAAGCTAAGATGTCTTCAGAGCCCTCTGGCAGCAGCAGGCCCATTCAGAATACTCGTTTATTGTTGTGAAGCCCTTGAGAGCCTTTAAAGCAGGAAAAAGCTGTGTGTACAGTTAGGAACCTTCTTTGGGGAAATCTGCCCCTTTATTACTTCTCATTTTGCTCTTAGCTACCATGGCATTTTAATTGTGTTGTCCTTATAAACCTAAAGTCATTAGAAGTCAAGAAGACTTTATTAGGTAAGGTTTATTTTTATTTAGTGTATCTCTATAAACCGGGGGTGGCGAACCTATGGCACGCGTGCCCAAAGTGGCATGTGGAGCAATTATTTCGGCATGCGGAGCTGTGAATACCATTTTAAAAATTATTGTTTATGCTCTTATAGACATAAAAATAATCGATACCTCTATCTCACTCGATGGGTTGGCACACGAGTTGAGTGAGTATACTCTTATTTCATAAACTTTGTCACTCAATCGCCAAAAGGTTCGCCCTAGCTATAAACTGTAAGTAAGCCTCTGTGCTTGATTCTGTGAGGACTGCAGAGTTGTAGGAGAGACCCAGTTTCTGTTGCTTTACAGACAAGGGCAGGGGACTTAAAATATGTATTGGAGATCCCCAGGGCAACACCTAGTGGTCATTCGTCAGAAAGACTCATGTGATACAGTGTACAGTTGTACTCATAGCTGAGGTTTATTACAGCGATAGAGTAAGAATATTCAAGAGGGATAAGAAAAAAGAAGAAACTTAGAATTTATCTATAAAAAATTATGTATTTATTCTTACATGTTTAAACTTCAGTCACTTGGGGAAGCCGGGATGGCTCAGTGGGTTAAGCACTCACTTTGCAGCGCCGGGGACCAAGGATCGAATCCCGGCCCTGGCCCTGGCCCATGCGGACCCATATGCTGAACTGGGGAGCTCCCCGAGTTCAGTTCTCTCTTTGTCTCTGTATCTCTCTCTCTCTCTCTCTCTGTCAAAAACAGTAAAAAAATAAAAATAAATAAATAATAATAAATTTATACTTCAGTCACCTTAAAAGTACTCTTTGTTTGATACAGTACTCCTATAGAGGTGCTTTTTCCACTACTCAAAACAGTTTTTGAACTCATTAATTTTGATGTTGTTTAGTGCTTTTGCTGTTTTTTGTCTCACCTCTTCCACATCAGTAAAACATTTCCCTTTGATGACTTTTTTCATCCGGAAAACAAAAAATGTCACTCAGGGTGAGATCTGGTGAATAGGAAGGATGGGCCATGGGGGTTATGCTGGTTTTGGTAAAAAACTGCTGAACACTTAGCACAGTGTGGGCAGATGGGTTGTCATGCCGCTTGCTGTTCGTATATATCACCCATCATGAAATGGGCAAGTGTGTTGAGAGAGTCTCCAAAAAAAATTCACTGAACACAAACGCAGCCTGTCACAATGCCAGCTGGTACACTGATGCAGTCTCCTAGGGGAAAGTCTATATTACAGGGGGCTTGCCCTCCAGAAAATAATTCTGTTTTTTTGGAGGGGAGGGGTCCCCCATACAGCTGGATCACAAGGGAGAAGCACACAGACAGAGTCTGGAGGAATCCATGCACAGGCTTCCTTATGTTCTCTCTCTCCCATGAGGGGTTACACCAAGCACACTTTTTCATCAGTGAAAATGCCTGTGTGCAGTGTTTCTGCCCCAGGGTGCTCATTAGAGACCCAGAACCCATTGTTCATTGGGGGCTGTCAGGTAGGTACTCTCAGCTTAGCATGTATACAATTCCTAGAAAGGAAGCAAGTGTTCAGCATAAACATCTTATTCATACAGACACTCTAGGTACAGTGAGCCTACCCTTAACTGCTGGGAATACTGAGCGCCAAATTCCCAGATGTCAACCAAAAGCCAGCCTTGCAAACAACACTTTCTGAGGATAGCAGTCTCAGGCTTGCTATGTTAATTACCTTCTGCACAGGGAAGGTGTCACATAGGTACACAACCAGCTTCCAGTGTTAGCCTGTCCACATCACTGCTGTAAATGTTCAGATGTTAGAGGAGGAACAGGTCCTTTCTGATGGTGGGGTCACAGAAGCCATGCCTACATGTTTGAGCTGGACCTCAAAGGTTAGGCAGTATTTGAGCAGCAGAGAGAAGTTAGTAAAGAAGAATACTTTCAGGGAAAGGCAAGCAGGCCCATCTGGCTTGAAACAAGGTAAGTTGATGGCAGTAGAGGAATCTAGGAAAGAAGGGAGGGGACAAATGTGAGAGGGTCTGGACTGCCAGGTGGAGGCTTGTGGGATTCGTCTATAGAGAGAGAGCACCACTGAAGGATTTTCTTTTAAGAAAAGACTCATTTTTGCAGAAGATGTATCTGGTGGTGGTAGACAAGCTAGCCTGGAAGTTGGAGGGCCTAGAAATGGAAGGCTACTGAAGATACTTGGACATATTCCCAGAGGACCTGGGCTTCTTCATTTCTGATAATACATAAAGTAAATGGGGAAAGTAAACTCTGACTATGCCTGTGTTATAAGAGTGTGCTATGGTACCCTGGTTGGCAGGGCAAAGATGGCTGAGCCTGTCTTAACATGTGCACTGAGTTTGTGCCAACTGCTACAATATTCTAAATGCAGAGATGAGATTGTATTTACTTAAAATTACTGTGCAGCCTGCACTGGTCAGAGTACTCAACAACTGCCAAATCCCTTCCCAAGTCTATACAAATATCTGGCTGTCTTGTTCTAGCCCCAAGCGCAGATAGAGCAAGTCCCTGACCTTAGTACACCTTCTTTCATGAAGCTGCAAATACTTTATGCACACATCTGGGTTTCAGGGCTGTCCTACGCTCAACAAAAAGTTTAGAAGAAGCCGAAGGGCAGACCACATGGGACATGTTCCCTAGCAGTTCTTTGTATTTTTTCTGACTTTCTGAATTTTTGTCCCAGATCCCTGGCCATCGACATCTCAGACTTTCTCACTTGGGCTCTCTGCTCCTGGCTAACAGAATTTTGGTCTAGTCCATCTGCGTAGACCACAGACTTCCTCATCTGTGCTTTCTTTGACTACTACGTATTTTCCGGCGTATAAGACGACCGGGCGTATAAGACAACCCCCTAATTTTACAGTTAAAACATAGGTTTAGGCCTATATTCGCTGTATAAGACTACCCCAAGTCTTATACAGTGAATATAGGCCTAAACCTATGTTTTAACTGTCTTATACAGCGAATATAGGCTTAAACCTATGTTTTAACTGTAAAATTAGGGGGTCATCTTATACGCCGGAAAATACGGTAGGTTTTCGAAGCCAACTTGCCTCTCACATGCCTCTCACATGCCTGTCTCTAAGCTGTAGAGATCAGGAATGCCTGCCTAAGAGGGTGACATTCCTAGCCCTGGCCCTCTGAATACTTTTCCTCCAGCCCCAAGGCTCCACCTGTGAATCCTAACCCTAGGCTGCCAGCATTATAAGTTTGCACTTTGAAACAGTGCTGCTATGGAGTAGTGCAGAGCCCTTAGCCTCAAGTGACCCTTTGCAGACCCTGTAGAGCTATGTTGTCCAATACAACTTTCTGGGATGATAGAAGTGTATGTGGTAGAACATTATGGTACATGTGGTAGCCACTAGCTACATGCAGCTAGTTAGTATACTTGAAATGTGGCTAATATGACCAAGAACTGAGTTTCTAGTTTTATTTATTTTTAATAAAATTTATAGATAAATAATTACATATGGCTAATGGCTGCCATATTGTGTAGCACAGCATAGAACCCAGTGGACTGGTTGTTCCAGGGCCATGGCAGAAAGGGTAGGCGGAGTCCTTGTACACAGGATTATCAAGATGAGGGGACAGCATGAAACGAAAGAGAAAAATTAAGAATGAGAGGGCTTTGTAGTCTCAGATGTATCCATTTGTGCCCATTTATAGGTATATAATATTTAGAGACATGTAGCTATTTTCAAATTGCATTATTTCTTTTTGATTAATATTGTATCTTATTTTTACCATTTAACTATATACATCATGAAAGACAACTGGAATGAGTAAAGGCTTTGGAGTATTCAGACGAGTTGAAATCTCTATACCTTACAAGCTGTATTACTGTAGTATGTTTTAAAAAATAATATCAATTTTCCATCTTAAACAAAAATAAAAAATAATTTTACATAGTGCAGTGGACATTGTTCCTGTATTTAAAGTGTTTTTTTTTTAATTAAGGTTCTTGGGGAAGCCGGGATGGCTCAGTGGGTTGAGCGCTCGCTTTGCATTGCCGGGGACCAAGGATCGAATCCCGGCCCTGGCCCGTGCGGAACCATGTGCTGAGCTGGGAGCTCCCCTGGTTCAGTTCTCTCTGTCTCTGTATCTTTCTCTCTCTCTCTCTGTCAAAAAACAATTAAAAATAAATAAATAAAATACTAAAAAAAAAAAAATTAATTCCTTTCAAAGTTACAGTATTTCGGAAATCTTTATTTGCTCTTGTTCCTTGAAATTATTTCTGAACTTCTCAGTTTTATTATACTTTAAAAGCCTGGAAAATATCTAGTAAAATGTCCGACAGATTTAAATATTTACTTGATGTTTGGTTTGGCTGAATATTCTAGCATCCATTCAGGAAACAATGATTTTTCTGTTTCTCCTCTGTATATTTATTTTGGTTTCTATAAGCTCTGCTGTTCCTATCAGGACTTCCTCATGACTTATAACATATTAAACAGGAGCACTTTGCCTCATTGAGGCACAGAAACAGCAGCAGAAATAGTGACAAGAACAAGTTAATGAGTATAAGTAATATATATTGTGGTATCCTTCAAGGACTTATGTAGTTACAGTGGGACAGTTCTGTAGGGGAAGTGCTGCGGGAGAGGGGGATATAGCCCAGGAAAAACCTTCGACAAATACTATGTCTTTTCTTTCTTTTCTTCCATCTGTGAATATGTATTTCTCTTACCTCTATCATGTTGAACACAGAAAATGTGTGTAGTGAGTAAAAGAACGAAGTTGGTCACCTCTGAGGTACTGGGTGAAAAAGTGTCAATAATGTCTAACATGTAATGCACAGGTTGGTAAGTGCTGTCGTCCTGTTCAGAACCTTGGTGTTTGTTTCATTCCCATTATACTGTGTAGAAGTTCCAAAGCCTAACTGTGAAGACTGTGGAAAGTTTTATGCATTGAGTTCCTGGAGAGAGCGACGTTTGCCCATTTATTTTACTTGCAATTAGATCTGACTAGGGAAAAAATGAATTTTGAGGTTATCTTTTTTCAGTTACTAGAATATTTATTAGGAAATGCCACTATTGGATTGTGTTTGGGTATGATCTTTCATAAAAGACACTTTTTTTTTTATATTATTACTGCCAAGACAGTGTTTTTATGTGAGGCCTTAGAGAGCAAGCACACTTTAGCATTTGTTTAAATCTTCCCCACTTGCCTAGTAAATGACATTGAAAATATTGTAGTAGATAAATAAGAAAACATTAGATCATTTTATCAGTAATTTTCTCTTAAATGCTTTATTTTTTCTGCAATAGTGCTTGGCCATATATTTATCTAAGTACAGTTAGATAAATGAAGTAGCAGCATTCTGTACATTTGATGAAAGAGTTTTTAGCTAAATTGGTTTTTTTTCAGCCTTAATTTATTTAGCATTTCTTTCAGAACCGCTAGGTTTGGGTTACTCTTCAGAAGTTGTAAAGGACCCATCTCTACAGGGTGCATTTGTCTATAGCAAACAAAAGAGCTGTTCCTGAATACAGAAGCAGCTGCTGTTCTAACATTGCTCTTTTCGCTCCAAGGGCTAGCATGATTACATTCTATAATACTTTTGACTACTTGACCTTAAGCTGAGAAGTATAAAACTTTGGTATTTCTTTAGTAACCTTAGCTGTGGTTAGCAAAATGCATAGAAGTCAAGGTCAAACCCCAACCTGGTCCCCCAATTGCCCCACAAGGGTATACACCGTCCTTCGAAGCATTATGACTTGAACATTGGAGATGGCAACAATGAATGACTGCACTGTGCTGTCCTGTCAGCATGGCCTCAGCTTCACTGCGCCCACTTTTATTCACTCACCTGCTTTCTAATATTAGAATTGGGATCCTGATCCTGGGGCAAGAGCGTAAGTCATTAGAGTGAAAACAACTGTAGCTCCCCACATAACTGGTCATTGTTACCATTTCAGGGGTGTCCAATCTTTTGGCTTCCCTGGGCCACATTGGAAGAAGAAGAATTGTCATGGGCCACACATAAAATACACTAACACTAATGCTGGCTGATGAGCTAAAAAATATTGCAAAGCTCATCATTTTTTTTATTGTTATGTTTATTGGGGTGACATTGGTTGGTAACAATTAACTCAAAGTGGATCATAATGTTTAAAGAAAGTTTACAAATTTGAGTTGGGCTGCATTCAAAGCTGTCCTGAGCCGCATGTGGTCCAGGGGCTGTGAGTTGGACAAAATTGATTTAGTTCATTTTCATGAGAAGTACAGGATTTCTAAAGACCCTATTGGGGTTTATAATTATAAAAATGCTGTTATAACTATTTGAGAATATGTGATAGCAGATTTACTTATGTGTCTCGTTTGTTTTAGAGAAAATGAAGCAAATCTGTTTTAGTGAAATTGTCATTCATGAGTGTCTGCTTGTTACAAATCAGGTAAAGCATTGCCCCATCATCTCTGTCTCCTGGCTAGGAATGCCATGACCTTCTAACAGACTGGATGCTGCCAGCAGAACTGGCATGGGGGCTTGGCATAGACTTTCTAATCAGAAGGGTCAGAGCTAGCTGGGATCCTGGGGCTAGCTGGGATCCTTTGTGCAGCACCTCTGTGAGCCTGTGCGATACAGATACTCATCGTGCATCTCTAGGGCAAGATGTGGTTTGCAGCATTTCCCATATATACTTGCCTATGGAACCCTTCTCCTCACCACCACACACTTTTGTTTTCAATGCTCATAAGATAAAATACAGATAAAGCATGGGCTTAGAAGTAAAAAAGATTCAGATTAGAATTCCAGCTTTACCACTCTCTCTCTACTTTATGATCTTGAGCCAGGAACTTTGCCCCTCTGATTCTGTTTCTTCAGAAGTGAAATATCTGTTATGAGGATTAAATGAAATTAAACAGAAAAACACTTTTAAACCAAGCTTGTCCAACTTGTGGCCTGCGGCTCAGGATGGCTTTAAATGCAGCCCAAACACAAATTCGTAAAACATTGAGTTTTTTTTGCAGTTTTTTTTTTAGTTTATCAGCTATCATTAGTGTTAGTGTATGTTATGTGTGTCTCAAAACAATTCTTCCAATGTGACACAGGGAAACCAAAAGGTTGTATATCCCTGCTTTAAACAATGCCTGGTACACAGAAGACACTAATTAAGTGGCTGCCGGTGCTGTTGCTATGATTGCTAATCAGGACAAGAGCTATATACCCCACCCAGGCCTTTCCCCTGAGCCTCAGATGTGGACTTTCAGTTGCCTGCTTTCTGTTCACCTGCATATCCCACAGAGACCTCAAAGTCATCCTGCGCAGCTAAACTTTATGCTCCTTCTTTGTGTTTTCTCTGGTTGGTTGACCCTACCACATCTGATCAACATTTAAATTTGGTTAGCTCTGTTTCCTAAACATATCACATCCATTCACCTCTTTTCAGTCCCCAAACTGCATCATAGCTTACTGTGGCTACCCAGTTGTCTTTGGAGTATTTTCTGTTACCAGCCTGCCTTCCACACTGCAGCCCAAGCTATCATGCTAAAGACTTAGGAATCAACACTGCTTCTCATAGTTGTTTAGGGCCTCTCTGAGGCCCATAATGGGGTTTTCATACTTGCTAATTCTAATAACCAACTGAAACCTTTTTAAAGATTTATTTTTTTTATTGTTTTTGACAGAGAGAGATACAGGGACAGAGAGAAGGCGGAGGGCCTAGAACAGTCTCCATAGTTGCACATCATTGGTTTTTTCACATAGTTTCATTCCACAGGTGTGTGGGGCTACACAGGGCAGGAACTGGGCCAGGGTCTCGCCCCGGTGAGAACTGAACTGGGGGCACTCCCCAGTTCAGTATGTGGGTCCGCACGGGCTGAGGCCGGGATTTGATCCTCAGTCCCTGGGGCTGCAAAGTGAGCACTTAACCCACTGAGCCATTCCGGCTTCCCCACCAACTGAAACCTTTTTAAAAATAGCAATTCTTGAACTCCCTCCAAGGTCCTCTGATTCTAATCCAGAAGATCTGGGATGGGGCCCAGGAATCTGCATTTTTTAATAGCCTGCCAGGTACACCCAATGTTAGCCAAGTTTGGAGAACCCTCACATATAAGGCCACACTGTAGGTTTGTCCACTGTGAGTTGCACAGCCCCTGTGACTACTCCCCAGATCTCCAGTGCCCTCTTCACACACGCTCTGAGCTTCTCCACCATCATTCTGCCACTTCCTTTAGAGAGTTTGCACTTGGCGCACTCTTCCTGAAGCCCCTTCTCTGCATCTCTAACTACCCCTTACCAAATGCTGAAAGCCTAGAAATATTGCAAGAATCTGTTTTAGTATCTCCTTTAGGTAGCCTACCTTAATCCCAGTAGAGCTTGTCAATCCCTTGGCATGCAATTACAGTATTTTTATATTGTGCTCTAATTTTTGGTTTATGTGTGTCTCTCTTCCAAGATACTCAGAGCCTTGAGGATAGGGACCATTTCATTTCTATATTCCAAGCATCTAGCTCAGTTTCTGGAACATGGTGAGAGTTCATAAATGCTTGTTGAGAGAATAAAAAGGAAGGAGGAAGGTGGGAAAGAATCTCCGAATTGTACTAGTGTAATGGAAGTGTTCTGGGAGCCCTGAAGTGTCTCAGGGTTGGTGGTTAGGAGAGAGGCCTAAGTAGGGAGGATTTCTACCCCTGCCCCTCTCCCCTACCTCTGATTAAACTGAAGTATTAACTTTTTAATATGTAGGTGAACATACTTATAAGGTTTTGTTGAAAAGAAGGGGAAAGTTGATACTAAAAATAAATGTGAAAACTATAGCACTGATTTGCTTTTTATGAAAACCCTCTATGCATTTCTGCTCTTCCTGCTTTAGAATGAAATGGGAAAACTTAAAGAACTTGGGAAATAAAGCCAAGTAATCTAAATTGGAAAATGAATCTGTGAGGAAATATTAGAGCTTTCCTAATCTGTTAGGTTGTACCATGTAGTATGGCCTTGGGACTACTTGCCTGTTTTTAAGCACCTGGAAGGTTATCACAAGAGAGATTCTAAGTAGTTGGCATCCATCTCCACAGAGGACTAAAGGAGAAACATCAGGTTAAATTGAAAGAGTTGAGAGAATTCTTCTGAATTTATTTAAGGAGTGTGCTTATATTTCCAAAACATAATCCTCAGGAAATACCCTCACTAAGGGTCAGAGACTGTCTCTGCCTCAGTTCATTAGAGATCACCAAACATTTGCTGAGGGATGCATGAATTACCATCAGTGGAGAAGTATATGAATAAGAACTCTCATAAAAGCAAGTAATCTTAAAATTAAGACACTGTTGGGGGGTAGGGGGGGCCATCAAATATATGGTGATGGAAAGAGGACTGACTCTAGGTGGTGAACACATAATACAATGCATAGACAATGTAATATAGAATTGTACATCTGGAAACTATGTAATTTTTATCAACCAATGTCACCCCAATAAATTTAACAATAAAAAATATTAAGACACTGTTTGACTTGTCACCACTTCAAATTATGGAGTATATTTGTAGGAATTTGCTCAGTAATAAGAAATTAATGATATTGTCATGTGTGGCTCATCATAAAGACAACTAAATGTAGAGCAGTTCTCTTATATTAATAACATTGCTTAATGAAGAGTAAGAATTCAACACCATCTCTTTTTTTTTCTTAAATGAGTTATCATTTTCTCATTTGGATTATCTAAGAGAAAAACTGACCTATTGTTCTCATGTAGGTGTGGATATTTGTGTAAAAATCTCATGAATAAATTTGTTTTTCTGTTCATTTAAAAGATTTATTATATTGTTTTTGATGGAGACAGAGAGAGAGACAGAGACAGAGAGAAGGGAAAGGGCCCAGTGCAGTCTCCATAGTTGCACATCATCAGCTTTCCACATGGTTTCATTCCACACAGATGGGCGGGGCTGTGCAGGGTGGCAACTGGGCTGGGGGCCTCCTGCATGGGAGGCACGCCCCCTCAAGCCAGGGTTGGGGGCAAGAACTGAACTGGGGGCCTCCTGCATGGGAAGCACACCCCAGTTTGGAATATGGGTCTGCACCGGCTGGAGCCGGGATTTGATCCTCAGTCCTTGGGGCTGCAAAGTGAGCGCTTAACCTGCTGAGCCATCCCAGCTTCCCCAAATGTTATTTTCTTAGCCACAGTTGGTTTTTGGTTTTTTTTTTTCTTCACACCTTTGGGAAATAGGTAGGAGTAGTAGTTGTAGCTCTAGTTGGCAAATGGATTCAATTAGCATTTATCAAATTATGTTCATACAGACTCCATTGTCTTATTCAAAAGCGGGTTATGGGGTCAAATATCACCTGTCCCATTGGTACTTAAAACATATATCAACCTTTTAGTCTTCTGAGAAGTTTCAGAGGGTAGAAACCTATCTATATTTAATGAATGTTTCCCAATAATATTTAACCACATTTTTGTTTTGTTTTTTGCAGAATAGCTATTGCCTAATCAGGACACATGGCTAGAAACTGGCCTTCAAATAATTTGGATGTTAACAGAAAGCATCATTTACTTATCCACTGGGGAAGCTAACAAAACAGGAAATAATTATATGTATACCTAAAACCCTTTGAAATGAAAAAAGCAGTTATTTTGAATATTTCTCAAATTGTGAAGAAGGTCAGGTGAAACCAGAAGCATGAAAGACTTTAGGAAATATGAAGTTCAGGTGGGTAAGAACTGCCTTAGGGGCTTCTTTCAAGACTAAGTGAATGAGAGTTCTGATAGGGCCAGCAACTCTGTCCACCCAGGAATTTGCTTTCTCAACCCTTTTGTCTTTGGATCAGAGCTTTGTGTAGACCCTCCAAATAGTACCCCTGTTTATGGGTACCTAGCTGCTCAAATGGCAGCCTGCCTGGTGGATGTGTACCCTTGAGTAAGTCACAGAGTGTGGTAGTGGTCACTACCATGGGTGAGAGCAGTTGCAATGATAAATTCCCTTGAAAAGACATGAACATTCTAAAATTGTTTCAAACTCACATACCAAGTTAACAGCTAATTGGATGGTTATTATATACATATGTTGGGATAGATCAACTGCTATAACAAATAGACAGAAAATGTATAATGACTCAAACAGAATAGAAGTGTGTTTCTTGCTTGTGTAACAAACAGCACTAGGTGGTTGAATTTACAGTAAGTAGGGTGGTTCTCATCCACACAGTCATGGGGGTACTCAACTCACTAATGATAACTGTATTCACCAGCATGTGGCCCCAAGGCTGCCCTCGAAGTCATCTCTCCAAGCATCTGAAAGGGGAAAGAGCGCCAAGGCACACATATAAGGGGTTTTTAGGGCGGAGCCTGGAAGCAGCGTACATCACTTCATCAACATTTCAATGTCTAGAAGTCAGTCACAAGGCCATACCCAACTGCAAGGGAGGCTGAGGAGTGTAGTCTATCTGGCTGCCCAAGAAGAAACAGAGAATGGATTTTAATGAGCAGCTGGGAGATTCTCTCTGCCATACATACTTGACAATTCTTAGTCCTTTGCCACCAAGTTAGAGAGTTGATTCGTGTTGACCATCTTGTTGGCTCATCAGCATTTCTGTATAGTGTGATGGTGATGCTATCCATTCAGCTTATGTTGACGTTTGTCATTGAGATTCCACAAGTCATGTAGTAGTTCTTCAGGGGATTTCCACTTTCATTCACACAACATTTATTGAGCACCTAAGCTTTTGGAAGTACTATAATAGAAATACAGTAGTAAACAAAGGTGGTGGGCCTTAGGGAGTTTATCCTCTCATGTAAAAGAAAGGTGATAAAGAAAGAAAACAGTGACTGCACAGTATTGCAAAGAAGAGAAAGGGTAATGGGTAGAGAAGAAGTATTTTTTTTGCTAACATCATCAGAGTTGGCCTATCTGGGAAACTGCCATGTGAGCTGCACCACTTGGGCTGAAAGAACAGTATTCCAGGCAGAGGTATCAGCATGTATAAAGGTCCTAAGGCAAAGATGAGCTTGGTTTCTTCAAGAAACTTGTATCTAGGAGACCAGTGTGTGTGGAGTGTAGGAAGCAAGGAAGGCTTATGTGAGGTGGGGCTGTGAAGATATGCCAAATGTTCCACACAAGGCCTTGCAGATCTTAGAAATCTGATTCTTATTTTATCTGAGAGCAAGATATGCCCTGAAAAAGGTAATTGTATGTTTTTTGTAGTAGCTTTATGAGAGATAATTCACATACCATAGAATTCATTAATTCAAAAGGTACAATCTAGTGGCTTTTAGTATATTGATGCTGTGACCATTACTACAGTCCACTTTAGAACATTCTTGTCACTCCCAAAAGAAATTTCATACCCTTTTTTTTTTCATACCCTTTAGAAGTCACCCCATTTCCTCCCAAACTCCCAGCCTTAAACAACCACTAATATATTTTCTGTCTCTGTAGATGTGCCTATACTGGACATTTCATAGAAATAGGATTTTCTAAACTGGTCTGCTGTGACTGGCTTCTATCGCTCAGCATAATGTTTTGAGGTTCATCTATAATTGTAGCATGTATCAGTGCATTACTCCTTTTATGGATAAATAGTATTATTCCATTGTATAGATATACCTATCACATTCTATTTATCCATTAATTTGTTGATGGATATTTTTATTGTTTTCACCTTTTGGCCATTATCAGTAATGCCACTGTGGACATTCATATAAAGATTTTGTGTATTTTATTTCTCTTGTATACTCGTATATACTTAAGGGAATTGCTGGATCATATGTTAAACTGTTTAACCTTTTGAGGAACTGCCTGACTGTTTTCCAAAGTGGCCACACCATTTTACATTCCCACCAGCAGACTATGATAGTTCTAGTTTCTCCATCTTCTTATCAGCACTTGTTAATAATCTGTCTTTTTTATTAAAGCCAGTGTAGTAGAAGTGAAGTAGTACCTTCATTGTGGTTTTGATGTGCATTTCCCTAATAGCTAATGGTGTTTAACATCTTTTCAGGTCGTTATTGGCCATTTGTTTATCTTCTTTAGAGAAATGTCTATTCAAGAAATCTGTATCCTTTATTACTTGGTTGTAAGGGTTGTTTATATAGTCTAGATACAAGTCCCTTATCAGATATATTTTTCGCAAATATATTCTCCCATTTCTGTAGATTTTCTTTCTCTTTCTTGATGGTACCCTTGAAGCACAAAAGTTTTTTAATTTTGATGAAGCCCAAGTTATCTTTCTATTTTTCATTGCTTGTGCTTTTAATGTCCTAAGAAACCATTGCATAATCCAAGGTCATGAAGATTTATAGTAATATTTTCTTCCAAGAGTTTTATAATTTTCACTCATACATTTACATCATCTTTACAGTTTCTAGCTATTATGAATAAAGCTTCTATAAGCATTCACAAACAGATCTTTGCATGGATATATGTTTTCATTTTTCCTGACTAAATGCCTAGGAGTAGAGTTGTTGGGTCATAAAGTCAGTTTATGTTTACGGTAACTGTATAAGGAATTGTCAGGCTGTTTTCCAAAGTGGTTATACTATTTTGCATTCCCCTCAACAGTTTATGAGAGTTCTAATTGCTCTTTTTCTCACCAACTCTTGGTATATTTCATCTTTAATCTTAGTCATTCTAGTAGGGGTATAGTGGTATTTCCTTAATGACTAATGATGTTTTCTTGAGCTTATTTGCCATCCTTGTATATTCCTTGACTGCTCGGTTCTTTTGTCTATTTTTTAACTTGTTATTGAGTTCTGAGAGATCTTTATATGTTCATCTCAATTCAGTCCTCTTAGATGAATGTTTGTAATATTTTCTTTTAGTCTATACTTGTCTTTCATTTTCTTAGCAGTGTCTTTCAAAGAGAAGATGGTTTAATTTTGATAAAGTCCAGTTTATCATTTTGTTGTGATTCATATTTGTTTGACAATTCAAGATCACAAAGGTTTTTCTGGGCTAAATATGGAAATAAAAATGTGAATAAGATATATAAAGGCACTTGTCTTCATTTTTCTCCTGTTTTTTCTTCTTAACAGTTTTAAGTTTCCACTTTTATGTGTAAGTCTATCATCCATTCAAGTTAATTTTTGTGGGCAAGGATCAAGATTCAGTTTTTTAAAGAGATTTTTTTTTTTTTAAAGATTTATTTTATTGATTTTTGACAGAGAGAAACAGCGACAGAGAGAAGGGGGAGGGCCCAGAGCAATCTCCATAGTTGACATTAGTTTTCCACATAGTTTCACTCCACAGGCAGGGGCACAGGGCTGAGCAGGGCAGGAACTGGGCCGGGAGCCTCCCACATAGGCCCCAGCAAGAACTGAGCTGGGGGCACACCCCAGATCAGCATGTGGGTCCACATGGGCCGGGGCTGGGATTTGATCCTCTGTCCTCGGGGCTTCAAAGCGAGCGCTTAACCCACTGAGCCATCCCAGCTTTCCCAAGATTCAGTTTTTTAATACAGATTGTTCAGCATCATTATTTGAAACTACTATGCTCCCTCATTGAATTTTGATACCTTTATTGATAATCAGTGGAGTATATTCATTTGAGTTATCCCATCTTTTAGCAAAGACCTCAACCCAGCATGACCATTTAACTACAAATTTATAACTCCCATTAGTCTAGTCACAGTCAATCTTTAAAGATTATCTAGACACCATTTTTGCCTCCTCATCTTTTATTCCTCATACTGGCCTCTGACCTCTTGCTTTATTATTTCACAAAAATAGTTCTTGCCAGAGTCACCAGTTATCTCTGTTTGACATCCAGTGGACACCGTTTTGTTCCTCTGTGTCTCATGTGATTCTCAATAGCCCGATACCTCATTGAACCTTCCATCCTCATTTTTCTTCTGTTATTCTATTTGTCCCTGTGTGTCTACTTTGCTAATTTTTCTTTTGCTTATTTCTTCAATATCAGTGTTTCTTGAAATTCTGACCAAAGCCCCCTTTTTTTCTTATGCTATGCACATTCCCTCCTTATTCCCATCTTATTCCCTGGCTGAAGAACCTCAAATTATTACCTGGCCCTAATCTTTCCCGAGTTTCATTTTTGCATATTTAACTGCCTGCCAGGACCACAAGCTCTGTGAAGAAAAGTCTCTTGTGTATACCTTGTTTACATTTATATTCTTATGTTTAGCACACAGAACTTATAACTATTTATTGACAAAATAAACAAGTGAGTACACAAACTGATCAGCCTATTCAGATGATATTATATTGTATAATTCTAGAACAATATTTTAATATTCACCCTTTTATTGATAGCACATATGTGTAGTAAGTACATATGTGACTCTAGGCACAGGAGAAGTAAATTACTTTTAGAACCACCAAGTTTTGCCCACTCTTTTTGTTAGAGTTGGTAGGGAACCTTTGTATGAAGAGATGGGAGTGAGTTCCCAGGCAGGGGAAGTAAGGAGATGAGAGAGCCAGGAGATACTTCTCCAGATGTTGCAAACACTGTTTTGAAGATTATTTAGTCCACTATTTTCCTTCAGGAATTAACTTATATTGTTTGGGGAATAAAATATTTTAATAGTCCTCTATTAAATTCTAGTTGTGGCTTTAGCTATAATACATTATTTCTCTTTGACTTTTCACCCAAATTTTTATAAGTCCTTGTAACATTTTTCTCTCAGCCCTAAAATGATTCTTGAGAGTTATATAGGAGATGTAAATTGGGTAATGTAGATTATTTTTGGATCTAGTATGATGAATATTTATGAACTGAGTATTCACATCAAAGACTATATATGTTTTTTTATGGGCTTAGCATTATGCCTAGAGCTTTGCAGGCGTTTGGGAAAACTGTAAGGTAATCTTCATTACTGCCCTTAGGGAGCAGCAGAGCTTTAGAGAGATGAGAGCCACACGCAGCAAGTAAACAGCAGCACCTATGAGGCAGTTGGTAATATCTATTGCATGTCGCTTGGCAAGAAAAAGAGTCTTGCCACTAGACATGTATTTTTGGTTTCACCTGTCACTGTGATCTGTTCTGAAAGTGTTCAGGGTTTCTCTATAAATGCCCTTTTTATTTGTTTTGGAGCATGTGGTCCCTTACATTTCTCTGTCTCTCTCTCTCTCTCCTACATTTCAGTGAGCGGTTTCTGGTGAGACTGAACAAGAATGGTGGGCCAAGGAACCCAGAGAAGATAGAACGAATGTGTGCCCTTTTTACAGTATGTGCAAATTCTCTTTCCCTTCTCTGCTGTTGACTGTAACCAGGGCCCTTCTATGTGGATACTGTCACCCTAGAAACAAGCATTTCTTATTTTCCTCAACACTGGGTAGAATAGGACTTGATTTATGTTTCTATCAGGCTTTAATGAAATAGTGAAAGGAAACTGAAATTAGTTTTTAATTGAATTTTTATTAAGTATAATCAAGTACCTTTTAGTGATGTGGATTTTATAAACTATTTAATATGGATATTTAAAATCTGAGAAAAGTCTTTCTTACTATTCTTACTCAAGGCCACTGGGAATTTCTCTCACATATAATTTCTCTAAAGGCATCAAATTTATAGCTTTGCAGTTTTTAAGGAGTGTATATAGAGGGAGAAACTAAATAGTCCTTCTCTTTCAAATATCAAACAGAGGGTTATTTCTTGCTATGATCTGTAGTTTAGATTTTTGCTGAATAACCATGCTGTTATTCATGGTCTCTGATATCATGGACTCATGAGCTCAGAAAAGGCTTGGTAGTCTGCTTATTGGAAAATGTCAAACCTCATAGTACCACATTGCCTGTGTATTCTTCAAGTTGATTCTCATTTACTAAGGTTTTTTCTTTTTTCTTTTTTAAACTAAACTGCCCAGCTTTATTTGAGTTAATTTATGTGCTGAAGAAAACAAGACTGTCACATTTTTAAACCAGATTTGACTATCATGGATACTGATACTGAGATACATTAAAATCAGTGGAGTGCAGGGAGATGTGGTGGTCTCAGTGCCACTCCATGAGTGATAGGTGATTTATGGGGGATGGTCAGGTGCCTCAGAGCTTACAGTGTGCCTCTCAAGACAAAAGTGGGATTTGTGATGTGATACGTGACTTTCTCTGAAAGATAAAATTGAATTTGTTTACCTTAATTTTTTGTTCATTTATTACAACTTTATCTTTCAAAACCTCTGACAGCGTTACTGCAGAATCAGAAACCACTTTCACAGTGATAGCTTTTATTGAAAATGCTTCAGGTGTACAGAAAGATTTATAAATCTAGCTAAGCTAAAATAATGTTTTGTCCATCTTTGAGCTCAGCATTCAAAGCTTAGCAGATACTGCAGGGAGAGAGAGTAGGAGATGCAGACCTATGAAGATGTTAAGGGAAGTGAAATGGTTTAGTCTGGAAAGATCAATGCTTTATCTTCAATAGGAAAAACAAAAATCAAGGGAATGAGTCCAAATTGACATTGATGGGACTTGGGTTAGACTAAGTATTGGGGGAGAGTTTCTGACGTAAGAGTGCCCAAACACAGCCATGCTTCTCTGGGATGCCTTTCTGAAACAACTAGTGAGAGATGAGACACCGTTTGTCTAGAATGTCTCCGTAGCCTTAGGAAGTTTTTCTAGATGCTGCTACTCTGATATTATTTGGTTAAAGCAGCAAAAGAAATTGTTGATTCCTTGCTCTTTGGCATTTGTGGGAACAGGGCTGTGTGCGTGTACTGTCCTTGAATATGACAAGTCCTTGTCTCATGAAAAAATGGACTTAATTATGATGCTATTTGAATATAATCATGGTAAATCAAAATGTTCATTTCATGGCATTTTAATTATCTGTAAGGGTTTAGAGGCCAAAGCTGTATCTCCAGCTTATAAATCAGAGATGCACGTGACACTCATGATGTGCTCTTAAGCTGCCACCGTGAGAAGTTACAGGCTGCCATAAACACCATTTCTATTGTTGCCTTTGCAGTACAGCCCTTGATTTCTTTAAAAAGATTCCAAAAGTGATTTGAGGAATTTTTACAAGTCACCTGAGATTTTTGAACAAGATTGTCTTAGCCAGGATTTTTGTATTTTACTTTAAGCTATATGAAATAATAATGTTGGAACCATTTTCTCATGAGCTAACACTGGAGTTTCTCCTTTGAACTAAAGGAGCTTTCCAGATTGGCATATGTGCTACAGAATTTCAGAGTTAAATGCAAGAAAATGCAGCCACAGCTGTGGTCGATATCAACCTGTTAGCTTACATTAGCATCAGAAAAAAGGGGGCCATATAAACTGAGTAGTTTTCAAGGTTACTCAAGCAGATGCCAGAGCCATATTACAGTCACATTATCATCCATGGCACAACCCTGTTCTCTGGAAAGCCTGTTTTTTTTTTTTCTGACCTTGTTAGATTTCAGAGCTTTCTATCCAGGAAGAATTTTATCCAAGGAGGAGATGTTTCATACTTATGTGAATGTCTAATACAGTGAGGATTTTGCTAACTTTCATGATAAGCAGTGGCTGTGTGTTTGAGCATGTCAGAGCATGTCAGTGCATGTACTCATTACTAGATATCCAGTGCCTCACACTTAGTGCCTGGCAAATACTAAGGCCGCAATAATGATTTATTACATAAATAAATGAATGTGTTTATTTTTTATTATATTTGAGTGATCAGCTCAGTGAATGAACTTGTCCTGTTTTTCCTGCATTAGTTGTCATTATATTTTCTACATTTATTTATACTCTTCCACATTAGGTAGTGATTTCTTGGAATTAAGAATGAATCTGATTATTAGTTCACATCATATATTAAAATATTTCCTCCTTTTCTGCAGCATAAATATGAATAAATTGGCTTTGTTTTGTATTTGTAAATCCCATTATCTCTATAGAAAAAAAGGCAGGCCAAGCACAGGGAAGTGAATTGAGTTTTCCATATTTCAAATGGAACATTAGTAACTGTGTCTAAGAGCCCTGAATCACTGCTCTCTCTAACCACAGTGCATTTGGGAACCAACTGCTAATTATGTAGGATTGGAGGGTATGGTCCAGTGAGTAAATGTAAATTCAAATGTTGTTCACCAAATAAATGGTGTGTGAGTCATCCCTCTTTCCATCTTTGTTTTACAGGTCTTGTGAGTATTTTAATATGGATAGCCACTCTTGGTACTTAGTTTTGAAGAGTGTAAGTTTAATAACTCTGTGGTAACTGTGTTCAACCATGCACTTATATTAGATAACGTTTACATTAAAAGTTGACATTGAAATTATGTTGGACTCAAATAATAATTTTACTTAATATATTTTCTTGCACTGATTATTATCATCTTATATTTATTGACATCAAATAAATACCATAGAGAGTTCATGTCTCATGGTCAGAAAGAGCTCCTACCCAGCCACTTGGGAAAATACCATAAATTGAATTTAAGGATTCTTCCTTTTATTCACTCAAACAGAGCCAAGTGAAAGGTTCCATGCTCTTGTGTACAACCCATCCGATCTTTGGTAACTGGCTTGAATTCTCTAGGTATACTGGGATTGATAATTATAGTGGTCATTTGATAGTTTAGGTTAACAGAATCTATGCTATGCAGAGAAGGAACCATTTCACTTTGAAATGTGTCAAACATTTCTATATCCCTTCAGCAATAGGTGTGTTTTAATCCCAAAAAGCACATTAAAAAGGTTATCTGTTTTTCACTTTCTATTTGTTATTTGGTAGCCATCTTAAGAAGTGTGAAAATACAGTGCCATTTTAAAGATATAATTTTAAATTTTATTTCTAAATTAAAGTTATTTGTGAATGGAGCTTGAAACACATTTTTAATATCAAAAGACAGCTTTCATGTAAAAATATACCTTTGTGATAACAAATTGTGATCAGTTTGTTACCTATATCATTGTAAGTATATTTCATTAAAAATTTGGCAAAATATTACAACCATCTAGAATCTAAAAGTTTCAGTTTTACCACTGCACATTACTTTTTAATGTCTCCTTTCCTTTCCTATGTCCAGGACCATTCACTCCACAGGGTAGAGCTGAGACTGGGTGAGGCAAGCAGAGCAGAGGATTCTGAGAGTGAGACCTCCGTAAATCTTGCTCCTTAGGGGCCTTGCTCACCTCATCCTAGTTCTAACCCTGCAACAGAGTATAAAAATAAAGCAAACATGGGGACGCTTGATCTCAAAGCTCATTCAAAATCATGACTGCCGCTAGGTTGTCCCTTTTCCTGCTTTATTGAAAAGAGAGACAAGCATCTAGGACCAATCAAAAGATGAAAGATTGGAAAGAAATGTAACTAAGGAACCTTTTTCAAGAAGCAAAAGGAAAATCTTGGGAGCCTGTCCCATTAAGGACAGAGGTTATTCTATCAGTCATCATTAATTCACAGCAATAGATACGAGTGAGCAGTGAGTTTATGACCTGGTGAAAAATCTGAAACAGAATATATATTATAGGAAGTTATTACTTCAAGTACAGTGTGTTAAATAAAAATACGTACTCATAAATATTTCCTTTCCAAATGTGTTCTAAATATAAATAATACATAAAATTATTTTCAGTTTCTGAAAATTTATTTAAGAAAGCACTTAAAATTTTCCAGATAAAATTATTTTCAGCTTTATACTTAAGTACGATATATATCTAAATTTAGAAAAGGAGATCAAATTATTGAGGTTTTACTAAGACCAAATGAATCTCTTTTCAAGGGAACATATCTAGTGTGTAATAATAATTTGTGGACAATGGAATAAATATAAAATTAGTAAAGAATAAACTAGAATTTTAGTAATCCGTGAGCTCTTTGGTGTTTTTCCATTTTTTTGTGCATTGAACATTTCTCTTGTTTTCATTTGATATTAGAATAAACATGGATAAGGCAACAATATCATGAAGGTTTCTAATGCAAGAACTCTTGTAGGTATTTGTTAGGTGTTTTAAATAGCAGCTGGAAAAGCAGCATCAATAAAATAAACTTCCAAAGGCATAGAAAATATCTAGACTTTTACTACAGGAATCTTATAAACACTAAACTGCTATGTGCTTGAGCCTCCCCCTCTTCTACCTATAGCATGCTGAAAGTGATGAAAGCAAACCATTATGAGGTTCAAATTGAAATTTTAATTATATTCTCTGTATTTATTGCCTTGATTAACTTATTTTTTTCCCTCTTTTCCTAGGATCTGAGCAGCAAAGATATGAAGAGAGATTTGTATATAGTTGCCCATGTGATACGAATAGGTACTGTCCACCTTATCCATTCACATGACTAAGACCAGCCCAACTTGGGATAAGTATCTGCTATGTATGAGCTTTGTCTTCTCCCTTGCTATGTCAGGTCTCAGGATTAGAGTCCAGCTTGTAGGGGAGCTCTGCCATAAGCTCTAGCTGCTCTCATAGCTGAATTTGACATAAACGAATATATTATTTCACTCAAAATCTTCTGCTCCCTATTTGGTTTTGAACACAAACTCATTTCAAGTGGTCATCTTTTTGGCCTTTTTTTCATCACAGTGCCCTGCTTCTGAACCAGCCCTTCACCAGCAGTCTTAAGCAGGTGTCCGTGGTTGCCAGCTTCACAGATGGCAAATGGCATTAGCTGTGTTTTGTTTCCTAAAGTATGTATCTGTACTATGTTCCACAAAATTAGAGTTACTGTCTTTATTGCAGTAGATGAATGACATCTTGTTTCTACCTCACCTAAGATGGAAAAAATGATTTTTGCTAGTGTTCTATGGTGGGGTTTGCTTACCCTTACTTCAAGTTTATGACATAATTTGGGGGGCTGTGACTAGCCAAGTATTCCTTCATAAGTTCGAGTTCTGGCAAATCTTATACATTTTGTCAAAGAATATGTTTTAATCCTTTGCCAACAAAACTATTTTGCTATACTATTGGTTTGTGTTTTCCATTACTTAATAAAGCATTTGTCAAGGTTCCAGTTAGGCATTTGGAAGTCCTCTTGCCACTGTAGGCACAGCCTTGGTGAGCAGGAAAAGCAAGGTCCCACGGACTTTCTGAGATGCTCTTGCTCCCGTAGTGTTTTAGGAGCAGCTTTGGCAGCAAAATTGATGGGAAGAATTTGTCCTCTTTATCTGTGCTTACATAGTTTTTACCTGGCAGCTAAAATACTAACCTTTGTATCCTTAATATGCCAATGAAGCTTAAGTCTGTTAGCACACTGGCTTTTCTAAGAATTTCATGAAACTCCTGTTAAATGGACCTTTGGTGTTGACGTAGGTAATTAAGGATGATTGATGGAATGTAATGCAAGCGAAGAGCCCTGGCCTAAGGCCTGTTTGGCATTCCTCCTCATAAATATCCTTACATCTTTGGATGCTCTGTTCAGTCCTAAATTAGCCTTCCAGTTTGGAGCAACTCTAAGGTGCCTGTATTTGGCCTCCTTGGTTGGCAGTCAGAGATGCTGGAGAGGAGCATGGAGGTCTCAGTCTGACTAGTGTTTCCTGCTGTGCCCTAGGCCGGATGCTTTTGAATGACTCAAAGAAAGGCCCTGCTCACCTGCACTACCGACGACCATATGGCTGTGCAGTCCTAAGCATCCTGGATGTACTACAGTCGCTCACAGAATTAAAGGAAGAAAAGGATTTTGTTCTTAAGGTTTATACGTGAGTAATGGACATCAGAAATATTAATGATTTGTAGCATAAGACATTGCAGGACTGTCCTCAGCATCAGCAGTTCTCAAGCTTTATGGGACACAGAATCATAAGGACATGTAGGAGAGGGAGTTTTTTGAAAATGCAGAGGTTTGGGATGGGGCTCAGGCAGCTGTATTTATAATAAGGTGATTCTGAAGCAGTTGAACTTGAAGCCTTGTATCCTAAAGTAGAAGTCTGGTAGTACGTATTTCCTCATCTATCCAGGATTAATCAGCCTTATTATTTATTTACAAAAAAAGCTAATAAGATAATCTCTCATGTGTTTGGATATAAAAGAGTCGTCTGTGTCTAATGCTTGCCTACCAGCTATTGTAACCTAGCTGGCTACTGATGGAGATTGCTTCAAAGAATAATCCCAAGTCAGGTTGTCCTGTTCATGAAGAAAGGCCAGATTTTCCGAGGAGCTGAGGTTTCCTCTTTACTTCTGCCACCACAGTTCTATAAGTCACATCCAACCAGGCACACATTATCTTTAGTGTTCATCAGCCAAGGGACCTGCCTTACAGAAGCAGTGCGCCGCCTCCTGACTCTTGTTAAACAATAGAAAAAAGAAACAAAATTCAGGCATATTGTCCATCTTTGTTTCTAAAGACTTAGGCATGAATAGTGGTACTGAAAACATGATCAATGGTAAGTTTAGTGAGGTTTTTTTTGTTTTCTTTTTTAAAGATTTATTTTTATTGGTTTTTGACAGAGAGAGTGAGACACACAGAGAGAGAGAGAGAGAGAGAGAGAGAAGGGGGAGAGCCCAGAGCAGTCTTCATAGTTGGCAGCATTAGTTTTCCATATAGTTTCACTCCACAGTTGGGCACTGGGCTGCGCAGGGCAGGAACTGGGCCAGGAGCCTCCCACATAGGCCCCAGCAAGAACTGAATTGAGGGCACACCCCAGCTCAGCACATGGATCTGTCTGGGCCGGAGCCAGGATTCGATCCCTGGTCTCCGGGGCTGCAAAGCGAACGCTTAATTCGCTGAGCCATCCCAGCTTCCCCAAGTTTAGTGAGTTTTTAAGGCAGCTGTATTTCTAACTGTGAGAGTATTTTTAAAAATCTAGGGAAGCTGGGATGGCTCAGTGGGTTAAGTGCTCACTTTGCAGCGCGGGGGACGAGGATCGAATCTCGGCCCCGGCCCATGCGGACCCATGCGCTGAACTGGGGAGTTCCCCCAGTTCAGTTCTCTCTCTGTCTCTGTATCTCTTTCTCTCTCTCTCTGTTAAAAACAATAAAAATTAAAAAAATCTATCTCCTTTTGGTTTTTACCCAATATTATTTGTCCAAATTAAATCTAGTACTGTCAATCACCATGTTAATATATCTTCACCATAATACTGTATGGATATATTTCTGTATAATCTGTGTTATCTTATTCACACATTAAATGAACTTAATTCACAATTATACTTAATTTAGGCCATTAGATAATGAACTACATTTTATTAGTTTAAAAATAAGAGCCCATATCTTCTTATTACCTGTTTTGCTTTAATCCCTGTTTATGGTTACATACTTGATGGCATGAGGACCTTTCTTTAGAACAGTAACTTACAAAGGAAATTTTGACAGGTTTTTCTCTTCCTCTTAAATATCAGTCACAAACTTTTTTTTATATGCCACATCTCTTTATTGATGGCTGGTGGGGACCTATATCTTGATATACCTTCCTCATTTTGAAAAGGACTAAACAGAAATCCAAACTCCATCATCATCATCATCATCCTTCACTCTGTCTTTCCCAAGGGCAAGGTCTTTATAGACAGCACTTGAGAATTATATCTCTTTGTGTATATCAGCTGTTCATTGCTTCAGTGCACATTCTCACTGTGGATAGGGGCCTGCACAGCATCCCTCTTGAAACCATGCTGTAAGGCTTAATTGGCCTAATTGCTTCTTGAACAATAGCTTTCAGTACCAGTGTGTCACTTTGCAAGAAGTAGGATTTACGTGTACCTTTTTCTTGGCTTCTTCCTATGAGCTGTTTATAATATGTCAGTTCTAAAAACTGATTTAAAAAGCAATGTTTTTATAAGAAAGATAGTTTAAAATAAGTTTTTAGAGATTTATTTTTATTGTTTTTTGACAGAAAGTGAGAGAAAGACTGAGAGAGACAGAGAGAATGGGGACAGCTCAGAGCAGTTTCCATAGTTGACAGCATTAGTTTTCCATATAGTTTCACTCCACAGGTGGGTGCAGGGCTGCGCAGGGCAGGAACTGGGTCAGGAACCTCCCGCATAGGCTCGGCAAGAACTGAATTTGGGGCACACCCCAGTTCAGCATATGTGTCCACATGGGCCAGGCCTGGGATTCTGTCCTCACGCTCCTGGTATGCAAAGTGAGCGCTTAACCCACTGAGCCATCCCAGCTTGCCCTAAAATAAATTTTTTGAAGGACGTATAGAGTTAAAACGTAGGATCATTTTTCCACTTGAAAATGTTAACAGACTTTCAAACAGAAATTGTATGTTTGTGAAATTGAATTTGTGTGCGGTATGGAAATCCTCTAGGATTTGTGTTTTTAATCCATATCAGCATACTGAATCCTGCCCTCTAGAGAAGCAATATTTTCTAATTTTCAGGTGACATGTTTGTTAGATTGAATAGGAAGCTTAAAGGGTTTACTGATTGCTACTGATAAGGTAGTGCTTTAGTCTTTGCTAGGATAGGATTTTGCAAAGATAAAAACCTCTCATATAGTTTTAATCAGTGAACTGGCAAAACATTTCATTAGTTGTTGACATTCTCATCATTTATTTAGTTATTTAGAATCAGATTCAAACAGAAGATTTAGTCTTCTGTATGTTTCTTGTCATGACCATTGCGCTGGCTTTATAGATGTTTTTTAATATCATTTGTGAATGGGAAGACACCACATCCTTTTAAGAAAATTTCAAGAAACTGAGGCATGAAAACTCGATTCCTAATGAGCCTAAAGCCTTAAAAATCACAAGTAAATAACTGGTATGTGTAGTTCAGTCTGATGCAGATGTCAAGTCTTTCCTTTTGGCCAGAGGGACAAGGGTCACAAGCAGGCACAGGGCATGTTGAACCTGGAGCCTGGAACATAAAAGGAGAGGAGTACCAAGGAACTAAAACTAGCATTGGGGTGGGATGGAGGGGCATCTGTAATGTTGGCGACCAAATACAAGGTACCTCTGAATTTGTGATGACCACTGTCCATCTTCAAATTAACAGCATCCAAAGAAACACTTTAAAGCCAATCCTAGTGAAATAAATAACTACTTTGAATATTGGGTTTATCATTTTAGTCATATTTTAAATCATATTTTATAAAATATACATCGTACATTATGTACTTAATCCCATAGTATATAAAATTGAGAACTATTGCTTATCCCCCCCATTCTCACATATTATGGGAAGATTTTATTTATATTCTTTATATGCAGTCGTGCCACAAGGCCTTTGTCATCAATAAAGTCACTTTCTGAGTCATCTGCTACAGTTTTCCAAGGCACACTATTTTCACTTCCATCAGCCTGGTTTTGATACTTCACTCTTTCAATCTTTGATGATGATGCTTTCACTAGAAATTCATCTTGAGGCACAATTACATTTTTGCTGCACATTTGGATACTTGATGTTTCTGTATTTTCATTTGTCCTAGAGGCACATATATGTGACCTTAATGATATAGCTACTTGCTATGCTGCTTTTAAGGTGAGTTTTACAGTAACATCCAACACTGCAATTTGGAAGTTACACCTAAGAATAATTACAAAATCTGTGTAGTTTTGCTCTTTAAAAAAATTTTTAACCAACCTATCAGATAAACTTTATAGGTCTCTAAAACGTGCATTTATTGATGTCATTTCAGGTTAATGTAACTTACCCAAATAGTGCTATGATATTCATTTTCTTTTTTTTTTTATTGTTAAATTTAATGGGGTGACATTGGTTGGTAACAATCAGACAGTTTCCCAATGGACAACTCCACATTACATCACCCATGCATCGCATTATGTGCCCAGCTCCCAGAATCAGGTCCCCCTCCAACCCGATATATCTGGTGCCCACTCCCCCCTCCCCACACAAATCTCCCTCCCCCCTCCCCCCTCCTCCCTCCTCTCCAGGTATGCTATGATATTCAAAATAAAGGGATTCAGAAAAAGCTCCATAATGTGAAAAACTTTGTGAGGACAGGATATAAGGTGGAAACCTTATCTGTAAATGATGACTGGAAAAGATCCTCTCCTTATATTTGAGGTAGACACAGACATTTCATCAGAACACTGCCTTTGGGATCTTTGTTTCATAGCCACCTTATCCATGAAACGCCTTAAGGTGAGAGTAAGTGTAATCATCCTCTAAGAACATATGACCTCATAGGGAGCCAAGTGGCCTCTCAGGGCTGGCACAGACACTGGCAGGATCATGTGACAAGACCACTCGCGCTCTCAGCCCAGAATCCTCAGTAGGATTGGCCCTTGATTACTTGGTCTTTGCAAAGAAGAGGATTATTACGCTGCTACCCATAAAATTTAGGGTTCACACCACCATTATGGAGAAAGTTGCTCCACAGCTTGTGTACTTTAGTTTAAAAGAAGGTTGATCAAACTCAGGCTCAACACATCCTAACTTCTTCACTGGGTAGAGAAAGTAAAGCCATAATTTGGTGTCCTTGCCAGCATCTCTTCCTCCAGCTTGCCAGTGTTTCAGAAAGCCCCTGTGTTTCTCTACAGAGATAGAAAGAGCATTTTATACCAATACATGGTGGACTTTGTAGTGAAGATGTAATTGTCATGGCCTTTATTTGACTCAAAATTATTATAGCCAGTTTATTAGAAATATAAAGAGAAGATAAAAATACAAGAAAAGCAAGCAATTTTAACATGCCTTTTGACAGATAAAAAGACAAAAATAAATAAGCTTAAGATAAATATCTAAATCAGACAAATAATCTGACTTAGGAGAGAATCTGAATAAGGTTGATGTGACAGGTGATCACAGTGTTACTGAGCACTCGCTGTGGGCTGTTATATCTCCTTTACAGGTGAGGGAATGGCCCACAGTGGGGGAGGCATGCACCTGTTTAAGAGACTGTGCTCTTAGCCACTTGCTCTCCTACCTCTAAGTAGGGTGAGCATAATTTGTCATCCAAATCAGGACATTTTCATAGTCAAAAGGAGTTCTGTTTATTCCCAGACAGCAGGAGTATCCCAGCTCACCAGGCTACATGATCCTCCCAGCTCTAAACACATTTTTTTGTCCAGTAAACAGTCTTGCCAGTGCCCATGAAACATTTACAAAAATTATTCATAGAAAAATTTTTCATAAATTCCACAAGACACAAGTCACACTGTGTGATCATACTGTAATTAGTATATAATGCATCATATTATTCATGGGCGGCCATACAGGCATCCTGATATCAAAAAAGATACTCGACAAAGATCAACATTCATTCCCAGTTATTTAACAATTTCAGCTTAGTAAACTAAGAATAAAATGCTGCTCCAGTTTGAAGGGGCTAATGGATATCAGTAGATAAAGGTTCTGAGGTCAGAATGTTAAGTGGGTGTACAATGTAGAATAGCATTGATATAAATTTATAGTGTGTAAATGTGATAAACATTTCACCTTTATTAGCAAAAGAACTTAAATTTGAAATCATGTTTAAATCTACGAGCCATATGGACTTTTGTATTTATAGTCTATGGCTACTGTAACAGATTACCACACATTTAGTGGTTTAAAAAAACAGAAATCTGTTCTCAAAATCGTGAGACCAGAAGTCTGAAGTCAAGATGCTAGCAGGACAGCACTCCTTCTGGAAACTCTAGAGTAAAATACGTCCTTTGCATCTTCTAGCTTCTGGTGGCCCTTAGCATGGTTTTATGTTTGAGGCTAAGCTGTCAATATCAGTGATCATGCTCTTAAGTATTAATTTGATTCAATATAACAGGGGTGGCCAACTTTTCTGTATATAAGATCTACTTTTTATCTTTTTTTTTTTTTTAATGTTAAATTTGATGAGGTTACATTGGTTGGTAACAGTTTACAGATGTACAAGTCCACCTCACATCATTCATGCATCGTATTATGTGCCCATCACTCAGTATCAGTTCCCCTTCCATCACCTTATATCTAGTGCCCACTCCCACCTCCCCCCACAACTGTCCCCCCGCTCCTCCCCCCTATCCTGGTAACCACCAAACCATTGAGTGTGTCCATAATGCTGGTGCCCTCTCC